>JBBHKE010001870.1:22624-59500 GCA_037447655.1 Zygnema cylindricum | reverse complement strand
CTCTTCCTCTCCCTCTCCCCCTATCTCTCCCTCTCTTTTCTCTTCTGTTTATATGTCTATACGAGTTTTTTTTATTTTTGTTTTCCTGTTTACATGTATATGTATATATATAAGTATAAGTATTATTTAAATTGTGTTTTCTCTTTTTATTTTTTCTCTCTCCAGAGTGGCTGTCCAGTTTCTCTGCAGCTATATCACTCTCCCCCTTTACTGTCTTGTCACGCAGGTAAGACTTAGCTTTAAACCAAATAAACAACTAATTTAAAGAACCAAATGTAATATTTGTGTTTATTTTTGGTCACTCACAAGCAACTCGATAACATCAAAGAAACCCTTAAATGTCTATGGATGAAATTTTACCAAAAGAAAAAATGAAATTTTACATCACCTAATCAACATTTTGCAAAAACATGATCTGTTCCCTTTTCAAAGTTCCAGTTTTCTGAAACTTTATTATTAATTTAACAGTTAGATAGGGGTAATTTATTTATGATTTCCAGAGTTCTTGTTGGGGCTGAGTTTTCTGGAGTCAGACATTTTGTGGAGGATTGGGACAATCCTGAGATTTTGGATTTTGAGCCACGCCGATTCACCGCCCGATCCGCCATCCGCGTCCGATCCTGAGGAACATTTGAATCTAAAATTGAAAGCTTGGGCGCGACGTCACAAAAACAAAAAGCCTTTTCTCAATGCCGCTGATGTCAGCGGTAAGATTCAGTCAACTGTATCCGAGTCAACAAAGGCTGTCACAGAAGAGACAAAAAAATGGAAAAGTGTTGTCCATACCGCAGTAATGGGACAAACTGTCGTTGATTCAAACAGAATAGAGAGAGTTGTGGATATTAATAGTGTGGATATCGAACCGGGTTCGGACGCAAATGGATATCATAGTAACGAGGGATCGCTAAGAGAGGAAAGAAACGGAAAAGTGAGAAGAAAGGAGAGAAATGAAATTAGTTCCGATGACGATAGCGAGAGTGATCGTAATTGATGAATTACACACTATTTATTTTACTTTTCTCAATTATATTGGGTTGTATTTTTGTAATATCACATTGTTTTTGGAGCAAGGGACTTGGATAAAAAAGGCGTCGAGTTCGACTACTATCGTATATTAGATGCTCAAAATGTAATAAAAAATGGTTAGTTCTCTTACATTTTGGAAGAAAAACATGTCTGATGTACATTTTGAGGCGTTAAATTTAGACATGCTTGGATAAAGTATTTGAATGACCACGATAAGGTAATCGTCATTCTATAATTTGTATGCAGATTATATATTTTTCGAGCAATGAAAAAGGGTGTGACGATTTTTTGAGTGCAATCAAAAGTTCTTCTGTTGGATTCCTCTCAACGTTGTAGATCTTTCTAATACGTGTATTGCATTTCTTTGTTTCTCATCTATACCCATATCTTTTTGATACTGTTATTGGTGGATAATCCCCATGTTTGAGAGGAAAACAAAAATCATGCTTCATAATTTTTGAGAACAACAACTGTATGGAGCTTGACTTTGGGAGTGCTAGTGAAAAACTAAACCTCTAAAGAAACATGGAACTACAGCGTCTCTTCCATTTAAGTTAGAACATTTTTGAGTCATGTTACAGTGAAAGTACAAGTGCAGCAAAACTACAAGTGTGTCAAAAGTACAAGTCTAGCAAAAGTACAAAACTACAAATCCAGCAAAAAGTACAAAAAGTCTAGCAAAAGTACCAATTTAGCAAATATACAAGTGTAGCAAAACTACAATTCCAACGAAAGTACAGTTGAAGCCCATGATGCTAGCTTCACGATTCTGCTTTGTGCTCCAAATGAACGATTCAAAGAAAGATAATGCTTCACTCCTTCATCTCATTGCTTGTGTGCCTACGTTGACGTAAGTCTCCTCTTAGCAAGCCAAAGCGCGCTCTCTTTACAAGTAGAAATCAGAGGTGTAGCACAGTAGTTTAAAGCACAAATTAAGGTAGGTAGTAGTGAACGGTTTCACTTCAAACAGACATCCTCGTTTTGAAATTGAAATTGATAATATTGTTTAGCCCACTGCTGCAATTTTTTTTTATTCCATTGGCTCATGTTTATATAAAATCCTGTTCATATAGGAAACTTATCATATCTCATTTACATTTTCGTCTTGCTTTAAGATATTAACGTTTAAGTGTTGTGTTGCTTTTGTTTTGATTTGTCACTATGAAAGAGGGATACTTGGTGCCTAATTCTTGGCAATTGTTTGTCGAAATTCTAGATGATTTTGTCATTAACTTGGTGATAAGTGGTGCAACCTCGGTGAAACAACTATTTTCCCCTTTAATATTTGCCACTTTTAGTTGTTTACTGTTTTGTAACCATATACGCATGATTCCGTATCGATTTACACTAACTAGTCATTTTATCATTACACTTGGTTTAACTTTTGCTTTATTTATACGAATCACCACAGTCGGATTTCAATGTCACGGGCATCATTTTTTCAGTTGGGCGACTAACGAAATGATTTGTTACCATCACAACTGAGTGAGAAGAGTGAGAGTAAGAGTTTGTAAAGGAAAAGCTTCGGCTAAATAAAGAGTTATTTGGTCGATGGACTTTGGTGTAAGATTGTGAGACTGTATGTGTTAAGCTTCCGCTGTGCATGATATATTTTTTTTTTGTCCGGTTTTTGTGAGCAACGATCCTGAATTTAACACCTCGTGCGGCTTTTCCTGCTCGACAACTTTGCTGCTCTTGGCTCTTTTTTGCTTCTTGACAAATAAGTTTTAGACACGTGCGACTCCGAGGCTGTCGGTCGAAAAAGCAGCAAACAACAATAAGAAGTGTTGCGCTGCTTCTTGTACTCCTACCAAGGGAGAAGGTGCATAGCTTGTGAAAATAAGCACTAAGCGATGCTTTTTCGGCGCACCTACTAACACTTCACAAAGAGCGCACTGAAAAAATTGGCAAACTATGATAAAAGTTGATGACATAAGGATCACCCTGGCATTGTGTAGAAAAGGCACAAAAAAATGAGCAAATGACAAATGACAATTGTACTTCTTCTTCACACCCGGGCGCCCTACTCACGGGTGTTTTGCACATTGTTAAGAAGTAGCACTTGTTCTCGTAGTTTGCTTCCAGAAAAAAAGAGCGCACTCGACATTCGTATTCCTTAGTATTTTTTTTATGCTTTTTCATTGCTTTATCAAGAAATGAGACGAAGGAGCTCCAAAGGTATGACTTACATATGCCGCTTCTCCTCTTAAGAGAAGCGCGGAGCGTACTACAAGAATAAGCACAGTATGACGACATCCGAAGGTGACCTGACGGCGTATCACCTTCGTCACACTTCGACGCCAGAAGGTGACGGTGACGGTGACGGTGACGGTATGTCACTTTCGTCCCACCTCGTGCTTGTAGTTCACTGCTTTTCGGTATTTTAATTTTGGATACGCGTTCACATACGTCCAAAAAGGTATTGAAAAGCGGGAGAAAGCAGTTTCTGCGGGAAACCGTACGACTCTTTTGTCCTTTTATTTTGTCTGTGGTACAGTTCGTCCGAATATTGGGCCGGAAATGGCGGAGGCGTCAATTTTTTTTTTTCTATCTTTTTTTTGTCGTTACGATGCTATTTCTCGACCATGTCGTCATTCCTTGGACGGCCACCAATAAGTTAACAGTTGTTTTCAGCCTTTTATTTGGTTTGTTTTGTAAAGGATCTCGTACTTTTTTATTTCCTTGCCCGAACACAAACCACGCTGATTTGTTTTGACCAAGAAAATAGCGCGACGCACGAATCAATGCCGCGGCTTCCAAAAATTAACGCTCCGCGGGGAATATCGGCAGTATTCTTGGTTGGGCCGTCCGTGATCTCCGCTCGAAAATCCACCGCCGACCGCAAAACTCCCTGCCAACCCTAAATTTGAAAATGCTACAGTACACCGTGTATCGCTATTAGTGTTAATGTTTTTTTCGCCACTTAAAACATCTTTTCTCCGACACACTTGTCGGACTGCCAATCTGACGGTTGCGATTGAAAGGTAAGATTCTCAGCTTCCAATTGGCGGTCTCATATTGAAAATCGGACAAGTGTGTACGGAGAAAAGATGTTTTAAGTGGAGAAAAAAAACATTAACACTAATAGCGATACACGGTGTACTGTACTGAAATGTACAGTAATGTACTGTACAGTTTTGTACTGCGGTAATCTATTGATCCCAATTTGTACGATTTACGCTTCCCGAAACTCTTTACGAAGTCACTCCCGAATTTGGACGAATCATATTTCTTTTTGCCACGATTAAAGATTTTTTTTCAAAAAATCGACGGACAATTTTGTCTTTCTCTTTTTTGTTATTTTACGTAAATGACACGCGTCACAAAAAAATCGGCCAGCCTTATTTCTCACGGCTATCGCAATCACTGAGCTTTCGCGGATCTATTTATGGCTGTTATTTTAATTCGACCTTCAAATGACTACCAGTCGAAACTCCAGCCAGAATGTTACCTTCTGTCTACTTTTTTTTTGAAAGAGAAAAAATTATTTGCTGCAAAAACTTTTAATGAAAAATTATTTTCACTATTGCCGCCGTTCTCTCACCTCCACTACAAGAGACTAAAGCCGTAGACAGAGAGAAAATTATCGTATTATAATACGCTTATCATGATACGCTTATTATGATATGCTTATTATGATATAATACGCTTATTATGATACGCTTATTGTGAT
This sequence comes from Zygnema cylindricum, assembly GCA_037447655.1. Lineage (NCBI taxonomy): Eukaryota > Viridiplantae > Streptophyta > Zygnematophyceae > Zygnematales > Zygnemataceae > Zygnema > Zygnema cylindricum. The sequence goes on along the minus strand of JBBHKE010001870.1, from coordinate 54,801 downwards.
ATAATACGCTTATTATGATATAATACGCTTATTACGAGAGAAAGTTATATAAGCGTATCATCGTATTATATCACCTCCTGTTTCTGTAAGTCTCTTCCATCTTCTTTGTAGGTTCTACTGTCCGTACTGTTCTGTTTGTACGGACATGGATCCCTCTCTAGAATACACACCGACCTATGCAGTAGCCACCATTGTCGTTATTATTGTAGCCTCTTCCTTGATGATGGAACGCAGTCTACATCACCTGAAAAAGGTAAAAATAGTCCTTGGAAAAGCTATTTTTCGAAAAACCTTAATAATAATAATAATAATCAAAGTTGCCATTGAGTATTCAAATTGCCATAAAACGTTAAAAAAAGTTGTCATGTATTGTTAGATTTACAATGTGATAATTGAAAGAAGTTGCAATTTAGTATTGCAATGGTAGTGAAAGTAGCCATTTAGCATTTAAATTGTCATATAATATGATAGGAAGTTATCATACGGTGTTCGAATCGTAATATAATAATCGAACTAAAAAACTACCATTTTAGCATCAGAATTGCCCTAAAACATTGTAAAACAGTTGCCATATGGTAGTAAGGTACGTGGCATTGTAGAATGTCGTTATTTACTAAAAGAATTGCCATATATTATTGTGGAGAGTTGCCAATGCCATCCTGTGTTAGAACGCCACATACTATTGCCATGTAAATGAATTCCTCATAAATGATAGCAATAGTAAATGATATGTATTATTGCTACTGCAAAAATGTGACGTGACATGCCTTCAAAAAGTTGCTTAGCCCCTTCATAAACTTATCTCGGGAAAGAACCGCTTTGCACATGTCTCTACAACTATGCCACTCGATTCGATATTATAGGCACGGTAACGGAATGTATGTAGCAAGTTGCCACGTGGCAGCCAGGCGACAATTCTGCTATTCTAACACAGGTTTAAAATTTGTGGCAGTGGCTTCAAAATAATGGACGAAAGCCACTTAGCAAAGCGGTGGCGCTTGTCCAAGAAGGTAAGTTTATCAATCATATCTCTGGATATCCAGTTTTTATAAATGAAAAAATGTTCTTCCCTGGTGCTTTTTTTTGTCTAACAAGTGCTAACTGGTAACCGATTTGCTTTTGGCATTTTGACTACTAGGTTTCTACTTTTTAGAGTATAACAACTCAATTTGTGTTTTGCAGAACTGATGCTCTTGGGACTCATATCCTATCTTTCCGTACAGTTTTAGTCAAAAATCTTTCCGTACAGTTTAGTCAAAAATATTTCCGTACAGTTTAGTCAAAAATATTTCCGTACAGTTTTAGTCAAAAATATTTCGTACAGTTTTAGTCAAAAATCTTTCCGTACAGTTCTACTCTTTTGAGCTTAACAACTTGATTTGTGTTTTGCAGAGCTGATGCTCCTGGGATTCATATCCTTGATGCTCACCATCTTTCCGTACAGTTTTAGTCAAATGTGCGTCCCATCCTTCGCTGACAGCTACATGCTGCCTTGTCGATACAAGAGTGGAGAAACGACAACCCCTGCAACAGGCAGCAATGGCCGCCGTCTTCTCTCTTTCCTTCCCTCCACACCTGAAAAGCCCTCACAATCTGTTCGAACTCCGGAAATTTTGCGACGAATGCTCGCGAGCACAGTGGATGCCTGCAAAGAGGTGATTTTCAAGGCCAAGGCTGCTATTCTAGCTTAATAAAATAGCAAGAATTGTGCAACATTATTTGCACAGTGCTGAAGCTCCTTCTCAAGGTATAAATTATTCATAGTGAAAGTGTTTTTTTCTAGGTTTCATCGTTCTGTAACGAATCTGATGAATGTAGATTGGAATATTCATGTTGATCATGTCGTCCTAACGTTGTATGCATAAAATCTATATGCCAGGCTAAAGTCAAACTAGTTTGATTTTTCTTAATTACATTTTGAGGTAGTGAGGTTATTGTCACAAAAGTAACATGCTTAAGGATATTCAATGCGTTTGTGAAAACCATATTGTTGAAAATAATTGGCTTTCTAAGTGGTATATGTGTGTGGTGTCAAGGGCCGAAGGAAAAAAAATGTGAAATTCAAACTTGAATTGGAGATGTTTGTGAAGTATCATTCAGTTTGTGCTTTGTGAAAATTTCACCATTACTTTTCTTTTGTAAATGGCCATTAGAGGTTGTTTATAGGAATGAGGAATGTCCACTTGCATATATCCTGTTTTTCTTATCTGTACCTTACATGTGGAGATGAGTATGAAAAATAGCTAAAATTGATTGAAGAATTTGATATCTGATCATTTTCTTGTATACCATGTACGGCATACTCTATACATGGACCATATTCAGTTTATCTTCTACCTTATACTATATACTGTCTCAGAAAATTGTATGCCAGTTGGATAAACACCCAAAACCAAGGAGCCAATAGACATAGAGAATCAGACATTCATTTATTTATTTTTTTGCAAGTCGTGTTAGTTTGTGGATTATGACTTCAACATTTGAATTGGAATATGTTCACTCTACAATGTTCGATAAAACTGTTGTTTCCCCCTCTTTTTCTCCCTCTCCTTTTCTCTCTACCTCCATCTCTTGTTTGCTTGGTTTGTTTTGTTTGTTTGGTTTTTTTTGTTTGTTTGGTTGCGAATGACAGGGAAAAGAACCATTCGTTTCTGAAAATGGAATTCACCAATTGCATTTATTCATATTTCTCCTCGGGATTGTTCATATCTTTTATTCGGCAATCACGATGTTGTTGGCAATTTACAAGGTGGGGCAGTGGAATTCAGTGATTTTATTTAGGATGACAATTTTGTTATTATTATGTCACATACATTGATGGTTATTCCTGTTATGAAACTTCCCTACTTAGAAATTGAATCAATTTTGATTCCGGACAATGTTAAAAAATGTAATTGCAGTTGACGGTAGATTCCTGATTTCCTCTTTTCCTCTTTCCCCTTTTGTCCTATTCTTTTTCTAATATTCATCCAAATATGTTTTTGATGAATAATTGCTGAAAATGGTTTCTCTGATTCTGTTGTAAATTTAGATTTTGCTTTAGTATCTTATAACAACAGTATCCTAAGCAAGCCAAATGAATATTGAATTTGGTGAATCGTTTGCGGTCCATCAGGAAAAAATGTAAAACTTTCCCTATTCGTTTTTGTGAAAGTGATAGGTTCGTCGATGGCAGTCTTGGGAAATCGAAGCAGGAAATTCAATGGACCAATTTGCCAACATGACTCCCCAAGGTACATGACTCCCCAAGGTACATTTTCTCTCTGTCTCTTTCTCTCTTGCTCTCTTTGTCTCCTCTCTCTCTCCCTCCCCCTCTCTCTCTCTCTCCCTTTCTCTCTCTTTCTCTTTTATTGGAGGTGGCGTATTTGACGCCAACACATAGAATATAGACTCAACGTTTGATGAACAATGATAATTTGGGATCAATGAGAAGAGTTCTTTTAATCCAAAGTCTCGCAATAAAAATTACTATTGATTGTAGTAACGTGCGCTTAAAGTGTAATGTGCCAAAAAAGATCCTAAACTGATGCTAATGAATTTTCCAAAGCGGTGAACTACAAAGGTAGGTGAGCCTGAGTCTAGTGTACCATTCTTATTGGAAACAGGCATTAAAGATATCTATTTATACAAAGAACAAAGAGATAAAAGGTACTGTATGACTCATCAAACATGTAATAGCTATGAAGGGGTATATACAACATAAAATAGATGAACCTAGAATCCATGTGAAATAATAGAGAGAACCAATGATAAACCCTTAACACCCCGCCTTAAGCAAAAATTGAGAAGTAGATTAAGATGGACAAATGAGGTAAACTCAACCACTAGTAAGAGAAAGAAACAGAAGTTCAAAAGAGAAACGATGAAGTTCAAAATGGGGTAGATGGCGTCCTTTGGTGAGATAATTCAACACTTTGATCCGTGGATTTCACATGAAGAAATTGAAGAGTGCCATCTTGGACACCTTCCCAAGAATAATGGGATTAAATATCAACGTTCTTAGTTTGTTTGAGATGAACATGATGCCAGAATCCCACATAATGTAAGATTCAACATGTCACACAATTGGGAAAATTGAGCTGGCCAGTCCTCGAACCCAAGACCTTTCACGTAGCCTGATCCTGTGTTTGGTGTTGATATTTGAGTATTTTCTAGGTCTTTATTAGGACAGAAAAAAAAACAGAGGCAGTCTGCCTCTGACTCCCTTCTCCAAGCCCCCACACTTGTTGTAGTCACTGAAGGCTGGAAAGGGAGCTACATCCATGGCTGTTTAAGCTCTCCAGAGAGACAGCTACATCCATGGCTGTTTAAGCTCTCCAGAGAGACAGGTGTAGATAAATGTAGATAAATGGTAGGTTTACTAAAATGGATATTGACGGACCCATGATTTGATCCTTGTACCTGCCGTCAGTCAATATTACGATAGCCGGTAGCTTTGTTAGTTTAGTCTACGGCTAGTAGTAGCATATATTGGGTTTGATAAATACTTAAATAGTTACATGTAGACTAGTTCATTTAACGGGAATTATAAATGTAGTGCTTAGATACAATTATAGATAGTACAAAGTACGGTTTTATGTATTGTACGAAACGGATACCGCGCATTTGTTTCGACCGCGAAACAAATACTGCGCGTCTATTTTCAACGGCTTGAAATATAGCCGGATTTGATCGGACGGCCACGATAGGCGCCGCGATCGCGGAATATGTACTTTTGGCGTTTTACGGTCATCGCCATGTCAAGTGACACGTGGCACGTCAATATTGGATTGCGGCGACTCCGGAGATTACGAGAACAAATACGGACATGACATGTGTCGACATTTCGGCCATATCGTACGATGGCCGTCCATGAAGTACACCGGCACCTGTACTTTTCTGTACGACACACTAAAGTGATTAGTGCCGTACGTCAGTAGATAGAGTCTTAGAGAGAGATAGGACTTAGAATATTTCTGGTAGGTAGTTGCCTCTCCCAGAGGGCATCTTGTATAAAAGGCAAACTTTGGCCAGCTATAGCTATCAACTCAATTGACCATTTTCAGTGATTCTTTTTGCTGCGCACTCAGGGGAGTCAAGGCTTCATAGGGGTGTAGTTGGTCAGAATATTTGTGTGCCTGGGCGGCGCTTATTCAGCGGGAAAGTAGAAGGGGCAAATATTATCCTAGAGGCTTTACATAGGCTGCTCATTCTGTGGGTCAATGGAGACCACAGAATTTCATTTTTCATCAAAGCAATGCTACTCTGATTATCTGTGAGAATTAACGTTTCCTCTATGGGTTCAAACCCAATCTCAGGATATAAGTTGCGAAGCCAAATGGCTTCCTTTGCAGCTTGAGTAGCCGCCACGTATTCCGCCTCCGTGCTGGATAACGCCACAGAAGATTGACGTTTTGAACTCCAACTGATAGGTCATTTTGAACACGTGAAAACCCAGCCGGTCGTTCTCCTCCTTGTGTCCAGGTCGCCTCGCCAATCCGCATCAACATAGCCGGAAAAATCAATGTCTTCGGTGTTTTTCAAGAATTGTAGGCCGTAATTTATAGTCCCTTTCACATAACGTAAAATACGTTTAACAGCATACCAATGCTCTAGACCTGGGTTCTGCATGAATTGACTAACTGAGCCTACAGCTGCAGCTAAATGAGGGTGTGTGCCAACCATTAAGTACATCAAGCTACCCACTGCCTCTTTGTCAAGGACTTGCCTCATTTGTTCTTTCTCAAACTCTGACTTAGGACTCATTTCTTTTGTAAGCTTTTGACTCGGGTCTAAAGGTGTTGATACGGGAATACAATCTTCCATACCAAAGCGTTTTAAAACTTCTCCTAGATATTTTTGTAGATTCATAGAGACTGTATAAACATCGTTTTTGATTTTTATACCAAGAAGGTAACTTAACTCTCTAAGGTCAGTGATCTCAAATTTGTTGTTGAAGAACCGTTTGACCCTTTCAACCTCGGCTGACAGATAATCAAACACACTCATGTCATCGACATAAACTGAGACAATCACTAAGTTTTTGTCTTCCCCAATAGTGTAAACTGTGTGACATCTCTCAAAGCCCTATTTTCTCATTTCGGTGTCAAGTTTAATGTTCCAACACCTAGGACTTTATTTCAGACCATATATAGATTTGTGTAGTTTACACACCATGTGTTCTTTTCTTGGTTCTATCATGCCCTCTTGTTGTTCCATGTAGACTTCTTCCTCTAAATCCCCATTAAGAAATGCAGTTTTGATATCTAGTTGATGCATCTGCATTCCCTTGCTGCCCCTAAGGGTATTAAACTTCTGAGACTATTAAACTTCACTACTGGTGAGACTATTAAACTTCACTACTGGTGAGAAAGTCTCAGGGTAATCAACCCCCTCTTCTGAGGAATACCCTTTAGCAACTAACCTCGCTTTATATCTTTCCACTGACCCATATGATTTCCTCTTAATCTTAAAGACCCATTTACACCCCACAATTTTTTTCTCTTCTGGGCGTTCTACTAAGGTCCAAGTTTTGTTTTTGATTAGTGAGTCATATTTAGATTCTATTGCCTTTTTCCATTTATGAGAATTAGAACCCTCCAAAGCTTCATGAAAAGTTTGCGGTTCCCCCTCTGCCGCCATAAAACAATAAGCTAAACCCACATCTTCTATTTATTCAATGAGCAGTTTTGGTTTAGCACGTTTTCGATTAGATACTATTTGAAGGGTTACTTTCAATCTCGATTGTTGAATCGGATTCGGAGAGGTTGTAATTTTTGAAGTTTGTGATGCCGATAACTTCTCCACTTGTAAAAGTTGAAAGGTTGATGTTCCACCGGGGATGACAGAAGTCTGAACTGGAATGGAAATTGGAGTCGATGACGAAGGCTCCACTTCATCTTCTCTTCTTGGAGTACTTGGTGTTGGTGGAGACCCACTTTCCAATTCTTTTTGATTGTTAAGGGGAACAGACCCACTTTTCAATTTTTCTTAATTGTTAAGGGGAACAGTGACAGTCTCTGGTTCTTTAGACCAAGGGTCATAACTACCAATCACATCTGAACTACTTTCTTTCCCTTCATCTACAGTCACATCTCGACTAACATGAACTTTCCTTGTAACTGGGTCATAAATTATGTAAGCTTATCTATTTATGTCATAACCTACAAAGACACCAGTCTAACTCTTCTTATCAAATTTCTTTCTATTCTGTGCTGGGATGTGAACAAAGGTTTTGCTTCCAAAAACTCTAAAATGTTTAACATTTGGTTTAAAGCATGACGAAGCTTTTTCAAGTGTTATATCTTTTAGAGAAGTACTTGGAGAACGATTCTTCAAATAAACTGCAGTAAGGATAGCTTCAGCCCATAGGTTTTGATTTAATTTTGCACTATGTACTAAACAACGTGCAATTTCAACTAAAGTTCGGTTAAGTCTTTCTGATACTCCGTTTTGCTGCGGACTATAAGCTACTGTGAATTCTTGTTGTATCCCCCAAATTTTGTAGTTTCCCTTAAAAGCATTGGAGGTATAATCTCCCTCATTATCCGACCTTAAAATTTGGATTCGTTCTCCTGCCTGGTTTTCTACCATGGTTTTAAACTCTCTAAATTTCTCAAGGGGTTCACTTTTGGATTTCATAAAATACACCCATACTTTTCTAGTGCACTCATCCATAAACGTGATGAAAAATCCAGAACCTTCAGGACTTAAAGGGTGAGGACTGCTCAAGTTAGAATGAATAAGCTCTAGCTTCCTTCTATGTTTGGGTTTATCATCTTTATGAAAAGGAAGCATTCTTTGCTTACCTTGAGCACATCCTTCAAACACCTTAAGGTTGTCTTTGGCGTTGACGTCCTCAAGTCCTCGGACCATCTTCTTTTCGATGAGTCGTTTGAGATTCTGCTCTCCCAGATGACCAAATCGTTGATGCCATAGCTCCAAAGTCTGTGCTTCTTTGCTGAAATTCATCTGTGCATCTTCATCATCCAAGCGTAGAACAAAAAGATTCCCTTCCGGATATCCAAGAGCGATTAGCTTCCCCTCACTTTTGATTTCACACCGTTCACATTTCTTTTTCTCAAATTCGACTTAAAGTCCACTCTTCAGAGCATGCATAACATTGAAAAAGTTATGCTTTAAACCTGGTAAGTATAAAACATCTTTTAAATGCCCTTCATGACTACCGATATCACAGTATAATTGTAACTTAACCTCGCCTATTAAACTAGTCTCTAGAATCTTATCATCTGCCAGTACAATTCGTCGAGGATTTTGTAATGCTGTGAGAGAATAAAAGATGGACTTGTCATTACACATATGATGAGATGCTCCAGAATCTATAATCCTATTAATTTTCTGAGCATTTGACTGTGTGAGAAAAAGTTTAGTCTCATCCTAAATGGTCATGGCAAATGATGGTTTGTTCTTTCTGTTCTTGTCTTTATTACGACAAACTGAAGACTTATGACCTGGTTTTCCACAACTGTAACAAACAATTTTTTTCCTGAAGTTTTCAGTTTCTTTCTTTTTAAATCTACAGTCAGCAGTCTGATGATTGGTTTTCCCACATATACCGCAAGCAGTTACTGACTCAGTACGTTTTACTGACTGTTTGCCTTTGGCATAAAGAGCTGCATCTGACTCTTTTTCCTCTTTTCTTATAATATCAACTTCTTCCTGAATGAAATGTTGACATACTGCATCATAGTCTAAAGTAGGTCGACTTTTCAAAGCCGTGATCATCATAGCATACTGTGATGGCAATAACCTAAACAGTGTGAGGATTAAATCATCATCATTCAGTGTTGTGCTGACTACGGCTAACGACCGCGGCTAACTAGAACTTAAGCTCTTTCAGTCCATTAATATGGGTTTGCATAGTATCTCCACTCTCCATACTAAAGTCCAACAATTTGTTTTTTAATTGCATAATATTTGACGGATTAGTCCGCTCATGTACAGTCCTTAATTTATCCCACATAGCCTTAGGTTTTCCTAACTCAACTATGTGTAAAAGTTGACTGTCTTCCATTGCTAGAAAAATGTCTTCCATTGCTGGAAAAATTAATGTCGCTGCCTCTTCTTCCCTTCTATCATATCCTGCTTCCATTAAAGCTTCAGCAGGTTTTAGTTCAGTGCCTGCTACAATACCCCATAAATTCTTATATTTTAGAATACGGGTCATCTTAGCTTTCCATAGTAAATAATTAGTACCATTAAATTTCTAGATGTCTGTAATTTTACCTAATGTCTGATACCATGTTGAGATTCAGAAGAAGTGGCCATAAGATCGATCAATTACAAGACAAGAAGCTAAGGAAAACAATTCTCTATATGAGAAAGCAAAGCTTAATTACTGAACAAGAAAGAAGATAGATTAATTCCACGACAAAATAAGCACTCAGTGTAAAACTAGCAGCAGTGAAAAATTGGAGAGAATCATTCAGTAGATTGATTATTCATTGATGCATTGCTTTGGTACATTTTTATATGTGTAGGTGTCGTGTAGACCTATGCAACTTGTGTGTCACGTTAAAAAATAGAATCCAACTTGTGACACATATAGACCAATCAAAGACCGCCAAGTACAAAATATCCGCATGCTATTTCGTCACGTATACTCAAAATTTGTGGCTACTTGACTTCCCATACATTACAAGTCAAAGACCACGTTTTCACAAAAACTTGACGTCTACGTATATGTACCTTCACGTCTATCAACCGTACACATAACTAACAAGACTCCGGTTGATTTATTCACACGTCACTTTGACTATGTTTGACTTTTTGGTCCTTAGCTGAAAATGGACGCTGAAATCTTAACAGGTAATACGATTGTATACGCTGACAATGCCCATGACGGTTGTCGACGTCTACAATCTGTGATGACGAGCGTTATTTTTTGTAGCTTCTTGTGACGTCGCATGAGTTTTCGTGACATTGTAGACGTACCGCCTTCCAGCCTGTACCGTTTCACCGTTGAAGAAGATGCATTTTGCCTTTGCGTAGCTTCGCCGCTCGACGTGAAATGGCATCGGAATCTTGAGACCCCTGGCGAAATGAAATCCGTACCTGGCGCAAACGGACAAAACTTAACAGGTTGTGTACTTTGCCTTGTCGTACCTGAACGCAAACGGACAAAATATAACAAATAGTGTACCTTTCGCCGTCGATTGAATTCGTTTGAAAATTTTGAATTTTTTTTACATGTGCAAATACGTGTTCCTATTTGCTTTTCGAAAATACTTTGTTTTAAAACACATCTTCCCTGTTTTTTAAAGAAAAGTTTGAAGATGAAATTTTTTCGCGTGGTCGTGGGTCGAAGAACACAAGACGACAACATGAAGTACATCCTAAATTCGATGATGACGCAAAACGTACTTCTACTTTATTCTATTTTATTGTACGGCTGAAACTTACGCGGTACGGCTCTAAGTTCTATAGGAAAACGACAGAAAAAAACCCTTACTTTGGCACATGGAGACGCACCCTAAGGTTGACACGTTTGGCAAACGTAACGCAACCCACCAGGGTGCACTTTGGAGTTTGTGCTTATCCGAGTACGCCATGCGTACGCGCCTTTGGCAAAAAACCAAACACACAAAACACCAAAACTCGCCTACACTGTGAGCGACACGCTAAAACACGCCATGGTACATGGTAGAAGCTAGATTCGTGGCGAAATCTGATTTTGCGCGCACAGGATTTTGGTCCGCAATGTACTGATTCATAACCAACGTTGCAGCCAAAAACATGTTCCCCCCTTAGCGCGTGGCGAAATAATAATTTCGTGCGCGCGATCCCTCGGTCTGCCGAGTACTAATTTCGTTATGGCTTCCATACAAACCGCGGCGGACGAACTGGGAGTAAAACGGCTTGCCAAGCGTTAGTGTTCTATGCAGTGTGCTTCGTTCGCTAGGACGTTGGCAGTTTGACATTGGTAGTTTGACAGGCGAGGATTTCCTACGCCGCCGATCACCCTAAAAAACCCTAAGAAAAAGCCAAAAAGAAATCCCTTCGACGACGACGGGTAGGTAGAAAATTAGAAATAGTGAAATATCTACCCTTGGGAAATACATGAAAGACGGTCGTCCACGTGTAAGGGCGGGGATCTACGACAGAATCACGACCTAAAAAGGTCTTTGGCCAAGTTTGTAGGGGGAAATATGCCCTAATGTTGATGAGAGGGAATCGTACGGAGATTTAACTGAAACTCTGAGACCTCCATTGGCCCTCAGAGTATGCAGATCCTAAAGAAGCTAATCTAGATAGTGCCGACTCCAAGTTAATATAAACCCAAGTGACTGACCCCTTGACAGTCAAAACCCCAATATAGATTCAGCCCTGTGAAATAACACTTTCTGTGTGCTCAGTTCCACCACAGAATGCAAAGTTAGAATATGAGATTTGGACACATTCACCCACTTTGACTTTCCCTTAGAAATGCAGCCACCGTGGAAGACAAAAAACTCTGACTGACTACACCCCTGTGTAGCGTGGACTCCCGTGAGTCCGCAGCAAAAAGAATCACTGAAAATGGTCAAGTAAATTGATAGTTATGGCTGACCAAAGTTTGCCATTTATACAAGGTGCTCTCTGGGAGAGGCAACTACTTACCCAAAATTTTCTAAGTCCTATTCCCTCTCTAAAACTCTATCTACTGAAGTACGACACCAATCAAATTACTGTGTCGTACAGAAAAGTACAGGTGTCGGTGTACTTTCTGTACGACCATTGTACGACATGGCCAAAATGTCGACACGTGTAAAATCAGGATTAGTTCCTGTAATCTCCGAAATTCCCGTAATCCAATGTTATCACGCCATGTTTCATCTGACGTGGCAAATACCGTAAAACGCCAAAAGTACCTTTTCCGTGATCGCGGCGCTTATCGCGGCCGTCCGATCAAAACCGGCTATAATCCTAGCCGCTGATATTCGACGCGCATTATTTGTTTCGCTATCGAAACAAATGCGCGGAATCCGTTCTGTCCGCGTACCGTACTGCGTACTAAATCAAACTATTTCTATGCACTAAGTGTCTATTCGCCGTTAAACGAATTAATCTACATGTGACAATTTATATATTTATCAAATCTAATACATGCTAATATGTATCCTACGCCTAACGGTTAGAGCTAACGTCTAAATGAAATTGACGGACGGCAGGTACCAGGATCAATTCCTCGGTCCGTCAATTAACTTTTAGTATATATCTAATCCACCCCTTGTCTTCTCTAGTGAGCATTAGGCAGCCATGGCTCTAGCTCCCTATCGAGCCTTCAGTGACTACAACAAGTGTGAGGGCTCGGAGAAGGGAGTCAAGGACAGATTGCCTTTGCTCTTTTTCTATAAAGACCTAGAAAATACTCAAATATCAACACTCCCCTTATTTTCTATTTTCAACTCTTACAAACAAATAAACAAACACTCCTTCCCCTATTTCCTTTTTCTTTTCCTTTTATGAAACTTAAGAAAAATACTCTCGTATTTAAAACAATGCATTAGATGAACTGAAATAATAATTGCCTCACACATTTCATTTAGCACCTCACTTATCATAAATCCGATCAAAGATTTTATCCACCTCCTCTCTTTTTCATCCAACCAGAATCTACTTTCCCCTTTGCCTTTCCAACAGTCAGCCCCATCCCCAACTTGCAACACATATCCGGATGATAACCCTTTTACAGGCACATCTTCACAAATGACATCACACCAAGTAGTGATGTCAAATCCATCCACCCCCAAATATTCCCCAAAAACTTTAGTCCCCACTAAGTTCATCATAAGATCTATATCTTTCGTACTCATATTTTTATCCATGATAATTACCCCATTTTCTGAACTTCCCTCACTCTCACCTGTATCAAATTGTACGATTTACTCCCGAAACCATAGGGTAAAACATCGATAGTGTACAGTACAGTACACCCTGTATCACTATTAGGGTGAGGTTCCATTAGGGGAAAAATGTCGTTGTTTACAAGAAGCCGTACTCTTTCGTACAGTGCCGTACCAAATAAATAAATTTGTCAGAAAAACAAGGCTACTGAATGAAGAATTTCATTCTCCACGTTTTTGGGCGTAAACGTGGACCGTCGGATGCATAATCGGATACGCCATCTTCTGACACTTTCTATTTGCAACAAATGACCCGGAGTAGGTCAATTCTTAGCGCCTGAACGAATAGCATCGTGCCTCGTGGAGAAGTGCACAAATATCCATGACGATCGCGCGACCAGGTGGGTACACGTCGGATATGACATGTGCCTTCTGCCAGGAAGGATGCGATGCCACCGGAAGCCGTAAGAAAATCTTTGACTGAGGATATTGTTTCACGCTTCTGTTGGCATCCACGAACCTTTTTGACATTTTCGTACGCTTTTACACATCTTAAGTTTCGTCCGCCCGTACAGATTTTATTCAATACGTCGTACGATTCACTTTTTACCTTCGCAGGTACAAATACGTGGTCACAATTCGTTGTTCGAGATTCTCTGAAAATTAGCAGAATCGTATTCTTATATTACGTGGCAAAATCAATGTGTGCCACGCTAAACAAATGTCGGTTACTGACCCGACACAATGGAACGGTCACTTCAGTAAACAATTTTTTTGATGTTTACAAGGAACAAAGTGTAGAAATTAATGGTTTTTAGTATTTTCTAGGTCTGGATAGAAATAAAGAAGCCGAGGCAGTCTACCTCTAACTTCTCTCTCCAACTCTCAAACTTGTCCGAGTCACTGAGAAATTGGAGAGGAAGCTAGAGCCATGGCTACCTAGGCTATCCTCAGGTTTACGGGAAATTTATATTAGTATAGGGATTAATTACTAAAAGGTATGTGCCGGCGACAGGATTTGATCCCAGTACCTGCCGGCCGTCAGTGAGTAGATAGCCGGTAGCCTTAGCCGTTAAGTCTAGAAGTAGTGTTACGTAGTATATAGTACGATAATTATTTAAACATGTACACGTAGGATAAGTCATTTAACTATAACTGTTAACGGGATACATAGATATGGTAGTGTAAAAGTATGAATTACGGTACGGATAAGAAATCAATACCGCGCATTGATTTCGTAAGCGAAACAAATACCGCGCATGTATTTATTACGGCTACGATCAAATGCGAGTTTAATCGGACGGCCGGAATTAGCGCCGAAATCGTGGAAGGAGAATTCGGCGGTTTGTGGCATCGCCACATCGGATGACACGTGGCGAAGTTACATTGGAGCGTGGCATCTCCGAGGATTAAAGGAGCGAATCCGGACAAACCACGTGTCGACATTTAAGGCATGTCGTACAGTGTCCGTACATAAAGTACACCGGTAGCTGTAATTTTGGGTACGGAACTGTAATCTGATTGGTTCCGTACATCAGTAGATAGAGTTTGTGAGAGAGATAGGACTTAGAAAAAAATGGTAGATAGGACCCTCTCTCCCAGAGAGCTTCTGTACAAAAGGTCAACTTTGACCCTCCATAACTTATTGCTCAAGGGAGCAAATTCAGAGATTCTTTTTGCTATACACTCAAGGGAGTCTTGCCTTCACAGGAGTGAAGGTGGTCAGAGTTTTTGTTTGCCGGGGTGGCAGTTATTCTTGCTGAAACACAAAGGGGTCAGGGTTATCCTAGAGGCTCTTTGGAAGCTGTCCACTCTGAGGACTTATGGAGGTCTCAGAGTTTTAGGTTATGGGCCCACCCTCTAGTGTACCAATCTTTAATGGAACTAGCTTCATATACTGGGAAATATGATGATAGGAGCTCTATGCGAAAAAAGGTTTTGGGGGATATTGAGTGGACGATTGAGGCGTCCATCAAGTCTTGGAATTCCTCCCGGGTTTAAAGAAAGCAGATTCACCAGGAAAGAGGATTCACCTTCAACGGAGGAAACAAAGGAAGGAGAGGTGGTGGACAAAGGAAAGGAGAAGGAGGCGACCACACTTATAGCAACTGGTTTAGCATTCATGTCACTTATTCCGAGGAACGAGGAGAATGATACTGAAACCTGGGACTTCAACAATATTGCGGCAAAGCACTTCATCCTACGCCATCCCACTCAAGGACTTGCATGTCCTCATTTGCAGGTAGAGAGGGCATCCGATCTTTGGATGGCTCTCATAGAGATTTACCGAAGTGGTACGATTCAACAACAATAGTTGGCTGATCTGAAAGTTAAGGAGTATGTATACAAAGGGGGAAATATGTTGGATTTTTGCAAATAGCTTTCTACACTCTTCATGGAGCTAGAGAGTGCGGGAAAAGTTTGTAGTGAAAAAGAAAAGGTTAACTGTTTACTAATGAAGTTACCTGATGAGTTTGAGAACATAGTCAACCGTGTGAAGGACTTGCCTGACTCAAGGTGGATATGGAACTCAATGGTAGGGATGATTCTCGTTCGAGAGAATACGATTGAGATCCGAAGGGGAGGAAAGAGTGGCCAAGCTTTGGCAACAGCGACTGACTAGAGGAAAAAGGATTCTCGGAAACCAGTCTTAAACTATGGGGGTAGGGAGCAAAAAAAACAGGCTGACGAGTTCGAACCAAGGGCTCCCAAAGGTTTATGTCATTTTTGTAAGAAACCGGGGCACTATATGGCAGAGTGCACTAAGCTAACCGAGCTTCGGTTAAAGGAGGGGCAGACCGGTGGTACCCCGAGAGGAAAGAAAAAGGCCCTTGTCACACAGGTACTTGAGGCGGAATCCGAGGACGAGGACGATGAGCTCCTTTTGGATGAGGAGTTGGAGGCGAAAAATGAGGTTAAAATTCCACGAAGGCAGAAATGTGTTTACGGTGGATTGAAAGGTGAAGCAGGCTAGATTATAGATTCAGGTGCCTCCATGCACATGTGTAAGGATAGGCACCTGTTCAATAAGATAAGAAAGATTCCCACCGTAGAGATAGAGTACGGGGATGGGAGGATAGTCACCACTACTCTTGTAGGATTGGTAGATGTGAAAGTGTTAGTAGAAGGAAAGACATCCATATTAACATTCTCCGATGTATTGTTTATTCCGTAGCTGAACAAAAACCTTATTTCTACATCTATATTAGATGATAAGGGTTTTTTCACTACCAGTAGGGAAGGAGTCTTTACTGCTAGTTTTGAGGAGGATGTCTATTTCATTGCTGAGAAAGGTAGCCATGGGATGTTTAGGCTGATCTTAAGTAATGAAACGAAGAAACTTTATTAAAGTGGTGTTCATGAAATTATGATGTGGCATAAGAGGCTTGGGCATGTGAATCTAGATAAGTTAAGAGAGATGAAAAAGATGGGTGTGGTGGAAGGGATTCAGTTCAGTGAGAGTGATGATATAAGTGATTGTAGTGGATGTGCTCAAGGTAAAGCACACAAATTACCCTTTCCTAAAACAGCCACCTATAAGGGAGAAAAAAATTCTAGATCTAGTACACACAGATATTTGGGGACCAGCTAGAGTGCCCTTACCGGGGGGGAAGAGATTTATGATGACTATGATTGATGATTGGTCTCCGTATTCCCGGGTGTATTTTTTGAAAAACAAGTCAGAAGCTCAGGATTGTTTTAGACAATATAAAGCATGGAGCGAAAAACTCCATGAAACTCCAATCAAGAGAATACGGAGTGACAATGGTGGAAAGTATGCTTCTAACCAGTTTGAGGATTTTATGAGGGAAGATGGGGTCCAACACCAAAAGACAATTCCAGAAAACCCGGAACAGAATGGGGTGGCTGAAAGGTTAAATAGAACACTAAGTGATAGTGCTAGAAGTATGTTGTCGGATAAGAAGATAGGAAAAAGGTTTTGGGCAGAATTAATGAACTGTGCTAATTACCTCAAAAATAGAGTTCTTACTTCAGCTATAAAAGATCAAACACCTTATGAGAGATGGACAGGCCGGAAACCAGACTTATCTCATTTAAAGGTTTTCGGCAGTCAAGTATTCAGTCTAGAAACAGATCGGTCTAATTGGAAGCTAGATCCTAAAGGAAAACCGGGATACTTATTAGGATATCATGAGGATGTTAAAGGATATAGAGTTTATGATCTAAAAAGAGAAGATATAAACTTAGTAAAGCATCTAGTAGTTATGGATGAAGGAAAGTCTGTGGATCCCTTCAAATATACAAAGTCAGTAAAAATCAGATTTGAGTCAGAAAATTCTGATGACTTTGAGCTTCCTAACTATCTAGGTTTTAGAGACGATGACATTCTTGCATGTACAAATCAGACTGAAAAGGACTTGGCTGTGGAAACTCCATTGTCAACTCTACCCGAAGCGGAAGACGTGGTGGAAATTGATTCGGAATCAAGGGATAGGGGAGAAACCAAGTTTGTTCGAAAGAATCCACGAGAACCATCTATTCCGGCCTCAGATTTTGAAGGGGGAAGGAGAAGTAGTAAAAGACTGCAAGAAAAACAGGTTAATAACAAGGTAACAAAACTATCTCATCAAGATGAACCTCAAACTTATGGAGAGGCGATGACTTGTCCAGAAAAAAATCGGTGGAAGACAGCCATCAATGAAGAGATGGCCTCAATTATGGCAGCCGATACTTGGGAGCTGGTGGATTGTCCACCTAACCGAAAACCAATCGGTTGTAAGTGGGTTTTCAAATTAAAACTGAACCCAGATAACACAATCGAGCGCTACAAGGCCCGACTAGTGGCAAAGGGATTTACACAAAAGGAGGGAATTGACTACGAGGAAACCTTTGCCCCGGTGGTCAGATTTCCCTCCGTCCGCATACTTCTCAGCCTGGCAGCAGCGGAAGACATGGAAGTGCACCAGATGGACATCAAAACAGCCTTTTTGCATGGAGAATTGGAAGAGGAGATCTTCATGCGACAACCCGAAGGGTTTGTGGAAGAAGGAGAGGAGAGTAAGGTATGTCGGCTGATTTAATCTCTTTATGGTTTGAAACAGGCGCCTCGACAGTGGAAAAAGAAACTTGATGAGTTTCTTACCGGTCTGGGATATATCCGGATCAGCTCAGATCACTCAATCTATGTTTTCGAAGATGAGGAAGGTTTTATATTTATTGCAATTTATGTTGATGATTTGCTTGTTTTAAGTAAATCAATGGAAAAAATTAATAAACTGAAAACCGATCTTAAGGGGAGATTTGAAATGAAGGATATGGGGGAAGCAAAATATATTTTGGGAATTCAAGTAGAGAGAGACCGAAAAAGAAAAATTATAAGATTGACTCAAAAGGAAGCAATAGGGAACATGCTTGAAAAATTTCAAATGGATAAAGCTAATAGTTGTACAACTCCAATGGAATTGAAGAAAGGAAGTGAGGGGAGTGAGGAAGAAGGAGTCATAGTCTTAGACGAGGAATTATCTCCTGAAGAACAGAAGTTCATGCAGACTATTCCTTACAGGCAAGTAGTGGGAAGTCTAATAAATTTTATGAATTGTACCCGGCCGGATTTAGCTGCAGCTGTAGGAGTGCTGAATAGAAGTCTAAATGCTCCCACTAAGAAGGATTGGGAGGCAGCTAAGAGAGTTCTTAGATACTTGATAAGAACTAGGGATCTATGGTTGCATTTGGGTGGGGAGAATACTGACATCACTACTTGGAGTGATGCTAGTTATGGTGATGCTCCGATGAGGAGATGCACTTCTGGATATGTATTATATGTGGGTGATGGGGCTTGCTGTTGGAGTAGCAAACAGCAAAAGGTTATTGCTCAGTCCACCATAGAGGCTGAGTATATGGCCTCTTGCTCTGCTGTAAAAGAATTGATGTGGGTCAAGTCTTTACTTGGTGAACTTGGTCATCTTAAGAGTGGTGTGCAGAAAATATTTTGTGATAATCAAGCAGCAATCGCTATTTCTGCCAATCCTAAACATCATTTTAAAGCTAAACACATGGACATTAGACTCAGCTTTGTTAGAGAGAAAGTAGAAAATAAAATAATCAGTTTAGAGTACCGACCAGATAGTGAGATGGTAGCAGATATGATGACCAAACCTGTGCCTTCCCCTAAGCTAATTTTCTGCAGGGAGAAGTGTGGTCTGAAATTAAAGATTGACTAGAAAATAAGCGGAGTGTAGAAATTAATGGTTTTTAGTATTTTCTAGGTCTGGATAGAAATAAAGAAGCCGAGGCAGTCTACCTCTAACTTCTCTCTCCAACTCTCAAACTTGTCGCAGTCACTGAGAAATTGGAGAGGAAGCTAGAGCCATGGCTACCTAGGCTATCCTCAGGTTTACGGGAAATTTATATTAGTATAGGGATTAATTACTAAAAGGTATGTGCCGGCGACAGGATTTGATCCCAGTACCTGCCGACCGTCAGTGAGTAGATAGCCGGTAGCCTTAGCCGTTAAGTCTCGAAGTAGTGTTACGTAGTATATAGTACGATAATTATTTAAACATGTACACGTAGGATAAGTCATTTAACTATAACTGTTAACGGGATACATAGATATGGTAGTGTAAAAGTACGAATTACGGTACGGATAAGAAATCAATACCGCGCATTGATTTCGTAAGCGAAACAAATACCGCGCATGTATTTATTACGGCTACGATCAAATGCGAGTTTAATCGGACGGCCGGAATTAGCGCCGAAATCGCGGAAGGAGAATTCGGCGGTTTGTGGGCATCGCCACATCGGATGACACGTGGCGAAGTTACATTGGAGTGCGGCATCTCCGAGGATTAAAGGAGCGAATCCGGACATACCACGTGTTGACATTTAAGGCATGTCGTACAGTGTCCGTACATAAAGTACACCGGCAGCTGTACTTTTGCGTACGGAACTGTAATCTGATTGGTTCCGTACATCAGTAGATAAAGTCTGTGAGAGAGATAGGACTTAGAAAAATTAGAAGATATGACCCTCTCTCCCAAAGAGCTTCTGTACAAAAGGTCAACTTTGACCCTCCATAACTTACTGCTCAGGGGAGCAAATTCAGAGATTCTTTTTGCAATCGACTCAGGGGAGTCTTGTCTTCAGAGGGGTGAAGGTGGTCAGAGTTTTTATATGCCAGGGGTGGCAGTTATTTTTGCTTAAACACAAAGGGGTCAGGATTATCCTAGAGGCTTCTTGGAAGCTGTCCACTCTGAGGACTTATGGAGGTCTCAGAGTTTCACAACGCTCTTAGTGTTAATGTTTTTTTTGCCACTTAAAACATATGTGTTGAAATTTATAGATTTTTAGAGTATTTTCTAGGTTCAAATATGTTTGTATAAAAGGAAAAGAAAAGGACAGACATCCTGCCTCCACCTCCGCTCTCTAGCACCCATACTTGTTGTAGTCACTAAAGGTTAGAGAGGGTGGTTGATCCATGACTGCCTTAGTTCAACAGGTAGCTATTTTTAGTAGGTTACTAAAAATATACTTAGTGTTGAAATTTTATAGATTTCTAGAGTATTTTCTAGGTTTAAATATGTTTGTATAAAAAGAAAAGAAAAGGACGGACAGCCTGCCTCCACCTCCGCTCTCTAGCCCCCATACTTGTTGTAGTCAATGAAGGTAAGAGAGGGTGGTTGATCCATGGCTGCCTTAGTTCAACAGGCAGCTATTTTTAGTAGGTTACTAAAAAATATACTTTACGGACCAGAGATTTGATCCCGATACTTACAGTTCGTTAACTTGGCCGGTAGCGGTCAGCTTTATCCTTATAGACTAGGACCAATGCTAAGTACTATGGTATGTGATAGATATATATATAGTTCAGTTGAATTAAATCCATTTAACTACAACTGTTTACGGCCTAGATAAATTCAGTTTTAGAAAGTACGTCGTTCGATAGTAAGTCAAAACGGATACCACCCATTTTGTTTCGACAGCAAAACAAATGCGGCGCAAGTATTTATTACGGCTAAGATTGCGTTTTGCATAAAATCCAACGACGCACATCATCGCCGAAATCTCGGAGTGGTCACTTTGGCGTTTTGTGACGTGGCATGACCTGGAGCCACGTGGAAAGATGACATTCGGTCATAGGAATTCCGAGGAACGTACGGACGAGTGAAATGTGGACACGCGTCCGCTTAATAGCCGTGTCGTACATAGGCCGTATAAAAGGTACACCGATAGTAGTACTTTTTGTACGGTACAGTAATCTGATTGGTTCGTACTTCAATAGATAGAAGTTATTAGAGAGAATCACGACTTAGAAAATTTTGGTAGGTAGTCACCTCTCCCTTTGAGAGTTTGTCCTAATTGGCATTTTTACTGCCTCATAACTTATCGCCTGGTTGGGCGTTTTCAGAGATTCTTTTTCCTACGGACTCAGGGGAGTCCAGGCTGCACAAGGGTGCATTCAGATTGTCAGCTTGATTACCTGGCCAGCAGTGGTTGTGGGTTAAAGTGGGCTAGTTAACAACTATCTAAAGGCTTCTTGTATTCTGTAGTCCAATTGGGACACACAATTGCAGGTTATGGGCCCACCCTCTAGGGTGCCCACTTTCAATGGATCTGGGTTCATCAATTAGGAAGCCATGATGATGGGATCTTTCTATGAAAAACGATACTGGGGTATCGTCAGTGGACAAGTGAAACGTCCACCTTCGGGAACTCCGCCAAGATTTGGAGGAGTAAGGTTTTCTGCAGCAGCGACTGCTTCCACAGAGAAGGCAGATGATAGGGACATCAGTGTGTCCGAAAAGGGGAAAGGGAAGGAGACACCCCTCACCCCTATTGCCATGGCACCAGGAGCGGCGGCCGTGAAGACAGTGGAGAACGATGTTCAAATGTGGGAATACATAAACATGGCTGCCAAGAACTTCATTCTAAGGCATCTCACTCAATCATTGGCCACCTCTCACCTTAATATTTACAAGGCCGAGGAGTTGTGGGAAAGTTTGGTGGAGATCTATAGAGCTGGTACCATTCAGGAGCTCTAGTTGGCTGAGCAAAAGCTAGTGAGTTACACGTACAAAAGAGGAAAGATGTTAGATTATTGCAATGATCTTTCTTGTTTGTATATGGAAATGGAAAGTGTTGGTAGGACAGGCACAATGAAAATGAAAGTAAACACTCTCATCATGAAGTTAACAGACGAGTATGAGAACTTAGTGTACCGAGTAGAAGAAATGACTGATAGTTCATGGAAGTGGAATACAGTGGTCAGGATGATACTTGTGCAGGAAAATACCATGGAGATCAGGGGAGGTGGAAAGAGCGTTCAAGCTCTAGCCGCCGGAGGGGACAGGTGGAGACCGGAACCGAAAAAACCATACAAAGGAGAAAGAGTCCAACCTGGAGGACCGAGGCCCCCAAAGGGCCTATGTCATTTTTGCAAAAAGCAAGGGCACTTTATTGCGGATTGTGCCAAGCTGGCTGAGCTGAGGCTCAAAGAGAACCAAGGAGGGGGTTCTTCCGGAGGGAAGAAAAAGGCACTTTTGGTCACAAAGGTGTCAAGAGACACCGAGGACGAGTCCTCTGAGGAGGATGGGGAGCTTCTTCTTGACGAGAGTCTGGAGGAGAAGGAGATCCCTCGGAGACAAAAGTGTGCCTTTGGAGCAATTCGGGAAGCTCCACAGGAAGGATGGATCATCGACTCAGGTGCATCCATGCATATGTGTCGTGACAAGGACCTCTTCACTAAGCTAAGGAAAATCCCTACTGTAGATATAGAGTATGGGGATGGGAGAATTGTTACTACAAATCTAGTGGGATTAGTTGACCTTAAAGTCTTAGTGGGGGGGTAAAACTTCTATTATCACTTTCTCAGATGTGCTTTATATTCCTCAGCTGAGTAAAAATCTTGTTTATACATCTGTGTTAGATGACAAAGAGTTTGATACTTTCACTAGAAAGGGAATTTTTACAGCCAAGTATGGGGATGAAGTTTACTTCACTGCAGATAAGGGTAGCCAAGGAATGTTTAGGCTTAACCTGAGTAATGAAAAGAAGAATGCTTACTATGTTGGTGTCCCAAAATTGATGATTTGGCATAAGCGGTTGGGGCATATGCATTTTGATAGGTTGAGGGAGATGAAGAAGCTGGGGGTGGTAGAAGGCATTCAGTTCAGTGATAATGAAATGGTGGATGATTGTAGTGGTTGTGCCCAAGGAAAAACTCACATACTTCCTTTTCCCAAAGCCGCCACATATAGGGGTTAAAAAGTACTAGATTTGATCCACACAGATATATGGGGACCAGCAAGGGTACCCTCAGTCGGAGGGAAAAGATATATGTTGACAATCACTGATGATTGGTCTAGATACTCTGAGTTTATTTTCTAAAAACAAAGTCAGAAACACCAACTTCCTTCAAAGAATACAAAGCCTGGAGTGAGAAGTTGCATGGAACCCCCATTAAGAGAATAAGGAGTGATAATGGGGGAGAGTATACCTCTTACCAATATGAGGAATACTTAAGAGATGAGGGAGTTCAACACCAAAAAACTGTACCACATAATCCGGAACAAAATGGTGTAGCAGAAAGGCTAAACCGAACACTAGGAGATAGTGTATGCAGTATGTTGGCTAACAAGAAAATAGGAAAGAGATTTTGGGCAGAAGCCATGAACTGTGCCAATTACATTAAAAATAGAGTCCTCACATCAGCAGTCAAAGGTATGACACCTTATGAGAGATGGGTTGGAAGAAAACCAGATATCTCTCACCTTAAAGTTTTTGGTAGTCAAGTTTACAGTCTAGATACGGATAAGAAAAACTGGAAACTTGATGCTAAGAGAAAACCTGGATATTTTGTGGGATATGATGAGGATGTTAAGGGATATAGAGTTTATGACTTAGCAAAGCAAGATATCATTCTGGTAAAACACCTAGTTTTCATGGATGAAGGAAAGTCAATTGACCCCTTTAAATATACTAAGAAGATAAGAATCTGGTTTGAGTCCGAGAGTGAGGAGAACTCTATTTTTCCCGAAAAAGACATGAGTGATACCGTGATTGCAGATTCAAGGGAGATCCAAGATACATGAGAGCTACCAGATACCCCACATATTCCCATGGATTTTGAGGAGACAGAAGAGGAGGAATCGGAACTATCTTCCATGAATAGGGGAGCTAATGAGACACTAAAGAGGAACCCAAGACTTCCCTCTATTCCAGCTTCGGAATTTGAAAGGGGGAGAAGGAGCAGCAAAAGGCTACAAGAGAAACAGGCGGCTCATAAGGTAACTAAGCTATCACATCCTCATGAGCCTCAGTCATACTTGGAGGCGGCTCATAAGGTAACTAAGCTATCACATCCTGATGAGCCTCAGTCATACTTGGAGGCAGTGAACAGTCCAAAAAAGGACAGATGGATCAGGGCCATAAATGATGAAATGGCTTCCATCATGGAAGCAAATACCTAGGAACTAGCGGATTGCCCTCCAAACAGAAAACCTATTGGGTGTAAATGGGTCTTTAAACTAAAACTAAACACTGACAATACCATCGAAAGATATAAGGCTCGTTTGGTGGCAAAGGGTTTCACCCAAAAGGAGGGGATTGACTATGAGGAGACATTCGCCCCAGTTGTTTGTTTCTTATCAGTCAGGATTCTCCTCAATCCTGCAACAGCGGAAGACATGGAAATTCATCAGATGGACATTAAGACCGCCTTCCTCAATGGTGAGTTAGAGGAAGAAATCTTCATGAGGCAACCAGAGGGATTTGTGGAGAATGGAGAAGAGAGTAAAGTCTGCAGGCTCATAAAATCCTTATATGGACTAAAGCAGGCTCCACGACAGTGGAATAAGAAACTAGATGAGTTTCTTACTGGTCTAGGATATATCAAGATCAGCTCTGACCATTCTATCTATATGTTTGAGGATGAGAATGGTGTGGTCTTTATTGCAATTTATGTGGATGATCTCTTGGTGTTAAGTAAGTCTTTGGAAAAGATCAATAAGTTGAAGAAAGATCTTAGAAGCAGATTTGACATGAAAGATTTAGGGGAGGCAAGATATATTTTGGGAATTCAAATGGAAAGAGATAGGGGTAAAAAGATCATAAGACTCACTCGGAAAGAAGCAATAGGAAATATGCTTGAGAAATTTCAAATTGAGAAAGCTAATAGCTGTACCACTCCCATGGCCTTGAAAAAAGTAAGTAATGGGAGTGTAGAAGGAGGAGTGATAATCTTAGATGATCAGATGAGTCCAGAGGAGAGAGAGTTTATGAAGTATATTCCTTACAGACAGGTCGTAGGAAGTTTGATCTACTTTATGAACTATACATGGCCAGACATAGCAGCAGCAGTAGGAGTCCTCAGTAGGAGTCTCAACGATCCTAAAAAGAGAGATTGGGAGGCAGCCAAGAGAGTCATGAGATATCTGGTTGGAACTAGAGAATTATGGTTGCATTTGGGAGGGGAGCACACTGATATCACCACTTGGAGTGATGCCAGTTATGGGGATGCATCTTTGAGAAGATGCACTTCTGGATATGTTTTGTATGTGGGGGAAAGTGCTTGCTGTTGGAGGAGTAAGCAACAAAAGGTGGTCACTCAGTCTACTATGGAGGCAGAGTATATGGCGTCTTGTTATGCTGTAAAAGACCTAATGTGGGTGAAGTCATTATTGCAAGAACTGGGATATATGAAAGAGGGAGAGCATGAAATCTTTTGTGATAATCAAGCTGCAATCGCAATTTCAGCCAATCCAAAACACCATTTCAAAGCAAAACATATGGACATAAGATTAAGCTTCGTAAGAGAAAAAGTTGAAAATAAAATTTTAAATCTTGTCTATAGACCTGATGAAGAAATGGTGGCTGACATGATGACCAAACCTGTGCCCTCTCCTAAATTAAAATATTGTCGGGAAAAATGCGGGTTGAAAGAAAAATTAAAATTAGACTAGAAAATAAGGGGAGTGTTGAAATTTATAGATTTCTAGAGTATTTTCTTGGTTTAAATATGTTTTTATAAAAGGAAAAGAAAAGGACGGACAGCCTGCCTCCACCTCCGCTCTCAAGCCCCCATACTTGTTGTAGTCACTAAAGGTTAGAGAGGGTGGTTGATCCATGGCTGCCTTAGTTCAACAGGCAGCTATTTTTAGTAGGTTACTAAAAATATACTTGACGGACTAGAGATTTGATCCCGGTACCTAGAGTTCGTTAAGTTGGCCGGTAGTGGTCAGCTTTATCCTAATAGACTAGAACTAATGCTAAGTACTATGGTATGTGATAGATATATATATATAATTCGGGTGAATTAAATCCATTTAACTACAACTGTTTATGGCGTACATAGATTCAGTTTGAGAAAGTACGTTGTACGATAGTAATTCAAAACGGATACCACGCATTTTGTTTCGACAGCGAAACAAATGCCGCGTTAGTATTTTTTACGGCTAAGATTTCGTTTCGCAAAAAATCCAACGACGCACATCATCGCCGAAATCCCGGAGTGGTCACTTTGGCGTTTTGTGACGTGGCATGACTTGGAGCCACGTGGAAAGATGACATTCGGTCATAGGAATTCCGAGGAACGTACGGACGAGTGAAATGCGGACACGCGTCCGCTTAATAGCCGTGTCGTACATAGGCCGTACAAAAGGTACACCGGCAGTAGTACTTTTTGTACGGTACAGTAATCTGATTGGTCCGTACTTCAATAGATAGAAGTTATTAGAGAGAATCAGGACTTAGAAAATTTTGGTAGGTAGTCACCTCTCCCTTTGAGAGTTTGTACAAATTGGCATTTTTACTGCCTCATAACTTATCGCCTGGTTGGGCGTTTTCAGAGATTCTTTTTCCTACGGACTCAGGGGAGTCCAGGCTGCACAGGGGTGCATTCAGATTGTCAGCTTGATTACCTGGCCAGCAGTGGCTGTGGGTTAAAGTGGGCTAGTTAACAACTATCTAGAGGCTTCCTGTATTCTGTAGTCCAATGGAGGACACAGAATTGCAATATGTTCTACGTACACACTTGTCGAATTGTGTATCTGACGATTGCGGTTGAAAGGTAGGATTCTCAGCTTTCAATTGGCGGTGTCAAACTGAAAATCGGTCAAGAGTGTATGGATAAAAAATGTTTTAATTGGTAGAAAAGTTATTAACACTAATAGCGACACAAGGTGTAGTGTACATAGTTATAAAATATATATCCTGTCCTTAATGTAACCGCTTACTGCCCACCGTTATTTATGATGTTTCTGCGAAATTAAAATCTATTATGCTAATTTAGTTTAAGGCCACGTGGCAGATGGTAATCCGCTACCTTGAATAGTGCTTTTAAAATTTTCAGCCAAATTAAGTCGCGAACGAATTAGGTTTGTCAACTCTAGTAACAGTGGCCAGTTTAGTGCTATGGTACAGTTTAGGTTCGTTACAGTACAGTAAACCGTGTATCGCTTTTAGGGTTAATAAGTTTTTCGCCACTTAAAAACATCTTTTCTCCGTACACACTTGTACGATATTCATTTTTTAACAGCCAATCAGAAGCTGAGAATCTTACCTTTCAATCGTAACCGTCAGATTCACAATCGGACATGTGTGTACGGAGAAAAGTTGTTTTAAGCGGCAAAAAAAATATTAACCCTAATTAGCGATACACGGTGTGCTGTACAGTACACTGCCAATCGCTATTAGCGTAATGTATACTAATTCCGTCCTGCTTTTTTTTTCAGATTTTTCTGTTTTTTTCTTTACGCCATTTGTGGTTTTTTTCCAAGTACCGTACATAATGAAAGTACGTTGTCTTTTAAATAGTGTGGCATACGGTCAGTGTTAGACCGTACAAAATCGTACCTTTTTAAGTGAAAAAGTGTAATTAATGAGTTTTAGTAACAGCGGACGCATGAGAATATGCGCTCTAAAAAGGGGACAAAAGCGGGCTGTCAAATATCACATTCGCACATATTCGTCCAACAACCACGTTTCGACTGTGTGAACGTACGATTTGTGTACGATTTGTCAGGTTTTTTACAATTCCTATATTAGTGTAAGCATGTTTGCGACCGACATATTTTTTTTTCAAATACCCAAATTAGCATTACTAAACAATTAGAATGTATGTTTTATTTGACATTTTTCATATTCCTAATTAGCGTAAATCACTGTAATTATTCCTGTACGCTAAAGAAACCTGTACGCTAATAGCGATTGGCGGTTGTACTGTACTCTATATCCGTACTGGTCGTTAACATCATTATCAAACTAATCAACGGTTCGTTTCTAGGGCACCGAATGCTGGTAATCGGACGGTTCAGATAGTTTCCTCATATCTGGCGTTCGATTGACCGATTTTGAAATTTAGAGCGTTGTTCCATTAGGCGGTCTCAGTAAACGTCGAAAATTCGTTTACTGAAGCGACCGTTCCATTGTGTCGGGTCAGTAACCGACATTTTATTTGCGTAGCACAGTTTTATTGGTCCACGTCGTAGATGAACGTGATTCTGGTAATCTTTACAGAATCTTTGAAAGCAAGTTGCGACCACACATTTTTATCAACTAAGGTAAAAAGTGACTCGTACGACGTATTGAATAAAATTTGTACGAGCGGACGAAACTTAGGATTTGTAAAAACGTACGAAAATGTCAGAATGGTTAGTGGATGGCGACAGACGCGTGAAACAATATCCTCCGTCAAAGATTTTCTTGCGGCTTCCGGTGGCCTCGAATCCTCCCTGGCGGAAGGCACATGTCATGTGCGACGTGTACCCACCTGGTCGCGCGGTCATCGTAGATATTTGTTCACTTTTCCACGAGGCACGATGCAATTCGTTCAGGCGCTGAGAATTGACCTACTCGGGGTCACTTGTTGCGAACTGAAAGTGTCAGACGATGTCATATCCGATTATGCATCCGACGGCCCACATTAACACCCATAAACATGGAGAATCAAATCCCTCATTCAGTAGCCTTGTTTTTCTGACATTTTATTTTTTTTGGTACGGCACTTTACGAAACAGTACGGCTTTCAGTAGACAACGTCATTTTTTCCCTAATGGAACCTTGCCCTAATAATCCGGTTGGAGGATCTTCAGGTTTGTACTTTTCCCACCGAACGTGCATAAATTTTTTATTTTTTTTGGCCGTATTTCTGTACGAATTAATAAAAGGACAAATCTCCCGGTCTGTACAGTACAGTACTGTACTGTAGCAATGCTGACCGAAGGTCGCTTCCTGTTTTTCGTACGAATATATATATATATATATATATATATATATATATATATATATATATATATATATATATATATTTTTTTTTTTATGTATTTCTGTACGGATTGAAAAATACGAATGTCGCTAATGGTCCAGCTCAGCAGCTTCGATTCACCTTTATTCATCGATTTGTTTAGTTTGCTTTTCTTCCTTTCTTTCTTTCTTTTTTTTTTTTTTTTTTTTGTTTTTTTTTTTGGATGCATGCGGGACTGAAAAAAGGAAAGATGGTTTTCCCGGTCGGCTCCGCTGTACGGAAACTGTTGCTGGTGACGGTAACCGTAACTGTAACTTTCAGTTGCCACCTGTCAAGCTCTGAGGGGCGCCACGTGGCAGGAAGTGGCGAGCTGTGGGTGTCGAATGTGGAGGAAATGTTGGGGAATCCGGAGAGGGAGGGGCACAAAACGACAGGACAGGTGGGCACAAAACGACAAAATAGCTGGGGTTTTTTTGGGTTTTTTTTTTTTTTTTTTTTTCAGTGGAGGGAAAAAACTGGAAGGTTTTAAGAGAGGATGGGGGAATCCGGGAGGATTTCGGGGTTTCTGGAAATTTTAGATTTTTTTTTTTAGGTTATTTTGAAAGAAAAACAAGTTTTTTTTTTTTTTTTTTTTTTTTTTAACCTTTTTTATGGAACATGTAGCAAATTTTGGCGTCTTCTGGTATGAATGAGTTTTGTAGCAGGAAATAAAATAACAGTAATACTTAATGATTAAATAAATAAATAATCAAAATAAATAAATACCAATGAATAATTACACAAATAAATATCAATTATTGCAAAGAAATTTACCGCGTTTTAATTTAAAAGTTGGAAATTTTTCAGCTATAAATTATTTGCAAATTTTGGGCCATTTGGAGCAAGTTATTTCCTGGAATTATGTAAAATTAAACATTTCGAAATTGAAAAAAGAAACACAAAATACAAAAAAAAAAAACACAATATTTGAAATTGTTATTATTATTATTATTATTATTATTATATATTTTTTGTTTCCGGTTTTCGGATTGTTGACAATTTCTGAAATCTGTCACGAAGATAGATGGAAAATTTGCAATTTTCTATTAATTTTTATTGTTGTTTTAAGTTTTTTATAGTTTATTATTATTATTGTTAGTTCATGTTATTAGTATTTGGGTGGCAGAGGAGACCAATTAAAAAAAAAAAAAGACATCTTTTGGAACCAAAATTAAAAATAAAAAAACAAAAAAAAGCCCACAAAAATGTTTATCTTTGGAAATCTTTCTCTCTCCCCCTCCCCTGTCTCTCCCCTTCCCCTCTCTCTCCCTTCCCCTCTCCCTCTCCTTCCCCCCTCTCCTTTCCCATTATTATTTTTTCTTATCAGATAAGACGAAAGAACACCGATAACTTTGGAAATGAAAATGGTTGCATTCTTCAAATGGACGATAGAAGTTTGGGGTACAAAGGGCTTGAATCTTTTGAAAATGGAAAATTGAAACTTCCTTATTGGATCTCTACAAGAATTATTAATCGGTAAGTTTATTTTTGAATTTTTGGAATTTTTGGAATTTTTTAAATTTTTTGAATTTTTGAAATTTTTGGATTTCTACATTTTTAAACTTTTGGATTTTTGGATTTTTTGATTTTTGGGTTTTTGAACTTTTTGAAGTTTTAAAAGTTTTGAAGTTTTAGAGTTTTGAAATTTTGAAATTTTGAAATTTTTGGATTTTCGAATTTCGTTTCGGATTTCAAATACCGGATTTCGGATTTTTGGGATTTTTGGGATTTTTGGGATTTTTGGGATTTTTGATTTTTTGGTTCTTTGAATTTTGAAAAGTTTGTTATCTGCTTTGTGTTTTGTATGATGTTTTTTTTTTTTTTCTTTTTTTTTTTTTTGGACTTTGGGTTTTGGTTTGTTTTTTGGCTTTTGTTCTTTTTTATGTATTTTGTTTTTTGTTCCGTAACGCGTTTGTAAAACTTTGTACTTTTATAATTTTTTTCCTTTTCATTTCTGGCTTCATTTGTTTTGTGTCTGTTTTGTATTTCGTGTTTCTTGTCTTTAATTTTGTTTATTTTATTTTTCTACTGTTCTATTTTTCTAAACTGATTTTTTTTTGACTCTTTCTATTTTTTGTCCCTTTTTTAAGGAAATCTTATTCCATCCGAATTAATAAAACAAATAATAACTAAAGAGGAGAAGCAATCCACTTTATTTATTTATTTAATTATTTGCTAAAACCACCAATTTTTTTTTCATATTTTCAACATAAATTTGTTTTTTTTTCCTTCTTTACCTTTCCTTCTTGCTTGTTTTCTCTCTCATTTCCTCTCTCTCTCTCTCTCTCTCTCTCTCTCTCTCTCCCTCTCTCCCTCTCTCCCTCCCTCCCTCCCTCCAGAGGTTATGCTAGAAGACACGGATATCGATTTGTGACGAGTTCCGGAAAAGGAATTACTTCGTCAAAAAAAATGGCATCTGCTTGGAAAAAGGTTAGTTTTTTTATATATATGTTTTTTTTTGCAAAAAGTTAACTTAACCAAAGCAAGTTATCATCAGTTTCACCCAAAATATGTGCACAACTTATAATAATCGTGAAATATCCAATAATAACCTTACTAAAACATGTATGTATATACGTGTGTATATAGACAGAGAGAGAAAAAGAGTGAGAGAGAGAGAGAGAGAGAGAGAGAGAGAAAGAGAGAGAGAATATACTTATATACAGGGGAGTACTCTTTTCACCTTCAATTTGTTGCTAATTTTGCCTCATTGTACCCAATATCCGCAATCGTCCATATTTCATGTATGTACATACGCGAAAATACACGAGGTTTAAATATCAACGACGAATAATAAAATTTGTCGGTGTTTGTACACAAACCCAATTCAACTGCATGAACCACAAAACGACAAAAAAATCCCTAAGATAAACAATTAAGATTCTATAAATACTTTGTCGGTTTCTAGAGAGGTATGAATCAGATTATTCCCAATTCATGTGTGTGTACCTGTCAATTCATGCCACATAAGGGTACTGTACCCCCATTGCTACAAGGGTTTATCACACTCCTCTTTCACCTTTTTTCTCTCCCTCTCCTTTTTTCTCTCCCTCTCCTTTTCCCTCTCCCTCTCCCACTCCCTCTCCCTCTCCCTCTCTCAGTACGTCAACTTA
>JBBHKE010001870.1:0-20124 GCA_037447655.1 Zygnema cylindricum | reverse complement strand
TTTTCTTTTTTTTTTTCTTTACCACTTTTTTTTCTCCTTTTTTGCACCATATTTTTTTCAACCGAAAGGCTTAATCCCAAAAATTCGTTTTTTTCCCCCTCTCGCGCCCCCCCCCCCCCTTTTTTTTCCTTTGCTATCGTTTTTCATCGTTTTTTTCCTCCTTTTGTTTTTCCCATCCTCTTTTTTTTTTCTCAAGGATTCACTATCTTGTTTCGTATCTTTTGTTTCCATTTTTTTTCCCTCTTTTTTTTTAAACAGTTCTTCGACGATTGGTTTTACGATCTTCTTCCTTTATTTTTGTTCCAATCCCTTTTTTCCTTTTCTTTTCTCCTTTTTTGAACAGTTTGTAGACGAATGGTTTTACGACCTTATTTCTTATTTTTTGTTTCGATTCCTTTTTTTTTTCTTTTTTTTTCACAGTTTTTAGACGATTGGTATAACGATCCAACAGGAAAATTTGACACAGAACATCCGTGGGAACAAGGGAGATTAAATGTTATCGCATATAAATACAAAAAAGAATTAATTTTAGTTCCGTTAAAAGAACTCGCGGGACATAGTGGGAGGAGCGTGAGACATTATTGGTCGGGAGAGGGAACGAAAAAAGAGAGATTAAGAAAATTAGCGAGAGCTTTTACGGCTTTTGTCGCGATGAACGAGAATTATAATGAATATGAAAACGAAGGTACGAGAAATTGAGAAAGGATTTGTAAAGGGATTTGGGAAAAAAGTAATCGAGAAGATTTGAGAAAAGATTTGAGAAATGATTTGAGAAAAGATTTAAAAAAAAAAAAAGATTTGAGGAAAATAAAGATTTGAGAAAGGTTAGGGAAATCGTTTGAGAAAAGATTTGTGAAAGAAAAAAAGATTCTGGTTAATAATTGTAAAAGGGAAAGAAAATTGAGAAAGGCGGAAGAAACTTTTGAAACAATTTGAAGTGCAAACACGATTTTTTTTATTTTTTTTTTGGTGAAAAGAATAGTTGTATTTTTTGAGTAGAAAGTCCAATAATTTTAAGTTCAGGAAGTAGAGAAGACGAGTCTTTTTGCTTTCTCAGTTAGAGAAAAAGAAAACAAAAAACAGAAAACAAAAAAAAAGTGTAGTTTTAGAGCAATTATTCATTTTTTTATTTAGAAATTTAGTCGTATATTTTTTTGTTAGAGAAAAACCAGAATCGTTTGAAATTTAGGGAAATTTAGGGATTTGATTAATGATGTATTTTTTACTTATTTACTGTGCACTAAGTTTGGTGTGATTACAATAAACAACTATGGGTGTTAAAATATCGAACTTTTTAAAAACAATTTGCATTAGAGCTTTGTAAACTACACCGTTTATCGCTATTAGTGTTAACGTTTTTTCGCCACTTAAAACGTCTTTTCTCCGTGCACAACTTTCGTATTTTACCTACCTTTCAATCACAGCCGTCAGGTCCACAATCCGACATGTGTGTATGGAGAAAATATGTTTTAAGTGGCGAAAAAAACATTAACACTAATAGCGATTCACGGTGTACTTCTTTGGTCATAACATTTTTGTCTCCCATTCGACGGTTTAAATCAAAGTTGCGAACTCTCTTCTAACGGTTTAGATCAAATTTGGAAATTCCTGTCCGACGGTTTAAGGTACAAATTTCCATCCCTATTCAGTCGTCCTATATCACTTGCGCCCATTTAATCAAACCTTTCCTTCATTATCATATGAATCGATTTATGTGCCTTCTAGTGCAATGATTAACATGTCCATACTAGATGTTCATGCTGAGTTCGATGTTAGTAAGTGATTGATTTTATTTTATTAGTGATTTCATTGTTTGAATCGAGTTACATTGAAACCGTATGGCCCAAGGAATATCTTTGGTGTTTTCATTTTGTCTAATAATAATAATAACCAACTTGTAACATTGTATTTGGATAAGATTAGATCGATCAATTGACATTTGTTTATGTTTTAGAATTTCAAACATTGGTTACTTGTGGTGGTTTTTAGCAATTTCACATCCGTTAATTTTCTAATTTCTAGAGATTTCTAACTGTGTCTAACACTAATTATATGCCTATTGTTATCATTTCATTCAATTAATTTGAAGGTATTCCATTGGTTTGCTTCGACTCGTTTGGATCGAATTTCCCTCGTGGGCTCACAATAGCTTAAAGTTATGTGACTCCATATCTAACACGTGACTATAAACCCTAATTTACCGTTCTATTCTATTTGGTGTGGATATTCATTTTCTCTATCTATCATTTTTTTATATCTCTACCTCCCTAGTTTGTTTGGGATCTTCATCCTATGATTGCTCGGTTTCGTATCGTAAATCCAAAAAGTTTAAAGCTCTTTTTCTATGAGACGAAAAAAGTTTGTGTAAAAAACGTTTTTTGGCCATTTGGAGCTCACGGAGGGTGATTTTCCTAACCAAGAGTCGCCTCAAGTAGCACAAAAAGGTTCCATTTACAAATCACAAAAAGGTTAGGTTATGACTAAGTGGAAAGGTTACAAGCAATGGTCCACATTAGATCACGTAGGCAAACAATTTTAACTTATATTGTCAAATTAGAGTCATGGCATCACTCACCAATGTTGTAGTCAACTACAAAAGTAGTTACAATGGGACAAAACCCAACAAATTGTAACTTAGATTTAGTATTAGAGTTTATCACACCTATTTCTAGTTTTAAAGTGTGGAAATTGACCCCGTGAGGTGTAACTCTGCGTTAATTTATGCCATTTCGTATTCTCCCGCTTTATCTCAGTATGATTTCCTTCTAAGGGTACTTCCGCATGTGCTAAAGTTACAGTTATTTTCTGTAGTTTTCCTGAAAAAAACGAGAAAATTCGCAGCCGTACCAAAAAATAGAAATTACCACCGTACAAGTTGCGTTACCTTGAAACTTTATACATTCAGTAGTTTGTCGTCTAGCGCAATGAAATTTGTCGTCTAGCGCATTTCGACCCACTTTCACGTCCTTTCAGCATATGTTCAAACTTTACATCAAATCACCTCGCGAGGTGATTTGAAATAAAGTCCAATAAGGTGATCGAACAGGCGGACGTTGTCGCACGTGTCGGAAGTTTTTTACAATTTTTGTGCGCGAAGTACCAAAAAAAAATAACACACTGCCGTACTGTTTTCCGTGCGCTGATTTCCGTACAGGGGCTGTCTCTCTCAAACACACGTGTCTTCACACAACGGCGTAGGGAAAACATTGGGCACCTGTCGGCAAGTGGGAAGACGAAAAACGAAACCGCATTTCTGTGCGACAACGAAAGGTATTTTAGGGTTTTGACACGTCGACAATGTGGCGTACGGACATTACGAAGTCACAAAAATTGTACAGCGTGCGGAGAGACGCCTCAAATTGAAACCGAGTGGAAGTTTCGCCTCATTTTGTGTACCACTTCATCTGTCACATTGTTTCGTACACGTCTACGTAAGTCACCTTTTTAAGTACCAAGTTATTTGCGTTTACATCCGAATGCTCTGAAAGTTGTACGGAGAATTCTCGCTAAAAAACAAAGTAACAAGACTAAGTTTTGGTTACATGCGAAAGTACCCTAACGACGCCAAATAAAATATTGACACCTCTACCTATATCGTATCCAACGGCTACGATTGTTCTTTGTGACGTGGCGTAAAATTGACAGTCCGCTCGAATGATTGTGGCCCATCTCCGTATAGGTTCGTCGTGAACATGTGTCCCGTGATCAGAGGTCGCAATCGCGTAAGCAAATCTGGCCGTACCCGAGATTTTTTTTTTTGGACGCGGCCGGCCGGGGTACGGATCTGGTACGGATTCAGGTTCCCAATTGCGACCTCTGCCTCGTCGCAGAGGTCGCAAAAGTCAAATTTTAGATACCCGAAACCGACATTTTTTTTTTTTTTCAAAATCTGAGTACCCGGCACCCGACCAGGTTATGTCACGCTCCTAAATTGTTACCTGTTACCCGATACGCGATTACGAAAATAAAAGTTAAGCGAAACTCCGAATTCCCGCGACTACCCGTACCCGCCCGTACCCGAATAAGTACAAAATTACGACGCTCATTGTCATTAGCGTTAAGCATTTATTAGTGTTAATGAAAATTTATAATTAATAATTCAATATCGGGGGGCGACTTTATTAAAAAGCGCGATGGTAAACCATCTGAGTCCATAGGAACAAAATGAAGTAGCATTTCTAAAACTGAAAGAACCACATGACAAGGGAATAAACAAAAAAGAAAATCAAGGCAAGTGGTTCATCTCCCTTTGCAAAAAAACAGTTCGTGTACCTCTTCTTTTTACTATTTTGTCTTTTCGCAATACTTCTTGACGCATATTCTTTTTCCTCGACAGTCACCTCCCTCAAGATATTTTTTCCTAATTTTGCGTGTAACTCTTAGATTAATGTTTATTCTCAAGCAAATCCACATTTTTCGCTACATTTTTTTGATGGTTTTTTTTTCGACTACGATACTATTTAGGCAAAAAAGGTAAAGTTTTTATTATGTATGTTTTAAAAAAAACTCTTAGTGTTTCACATGAAAAATCAATTAGCAAAAAATACATTATGATAGGCAAAAAAAACAAAAAATATTTTGTAACATCAAATATAGAAATAAACAAATCACAACATATTTACGACTATAATATACAAATTTTCAACCTCAAACTTACAAATTACACAAAATCAATAAATATAAATTTGGTACGAATACTACGATTTTAAAAATAAGCATTCCGGTTTAAGAAAAAAAAGATAAACAGTACAAAAATTGTGAAATACAACAAATATTTCAAAGAAGAAAAGCAATATAACTAACATTCAAAAAATAACAATAATTAAAAACAAATATAGAAAACAAAACAAAACAACAAACTATGCGCTTAAAAGATCTCAGTTGGATCTAACACACACAGGATCACAAATGGTTGAAGCCGCTAGTGAGCTCCTCTTTTTTGTGATCGTGTTCCCGGCATCCAAAAAATTGCATTCAGACACAGAGCGAAAATTCGGAATAGCTAGAACGGATCTAGCGACACAAGATAGAAGAGGAAATCCTCCATCTTTCGCACATACATTTTTTTTCCACCATTCGAGTATGTTAAAGTTCAATCTTTCGCCGCTGGTTAAATTTTAAACAAAGTAGCGTTTCAATTCATCATTAACGAGCGTTTTTTTGTCGGTGATAATAAGAACCTAGTTTTTGTCATCGCTCTCACCAAAAAAAATGTGGAAACCGTCCATACTTTGCGATGTTTTTCGTTTTTTTGTTATGCGTTGAGGACTACCAAAATCAACGTCATCACCGAGGTCGTTTGCGAGTTCTCGAAGTTTGACCCTCGCTCTTTCAACTTCAGTTTTTGATGCCCCAATTATTTCAGGCTTATGTTTTTGTCGGGGATATAAAAGAGCCGCGACAATATGATACTTGTGAAGGCCCCACTTCGGTAGTGCAAATTTCATAAAAAGTTATTTCAATTTTTGCAAGTTTGGGGAATCGGCAGGGCGTTGTTTTTCAGTGTCATTAAAAGATGTTTTTCTTATCATACAATGGTTATGGAGAGATGATCCTTCAAACACAACCAAATGTAAAGTTGGTTCTTTTATTTTTTCCAACTTTAGGGTCGCTTCTTGAAACCTTTCCAAAAATTGTATAAGTTCGGTAAGATGAGTTTTATCGATAAAAGCAAAAAGTATCAATTAATTTTTTGCTTGGGCGATTGATCCTATCTCATTGAATGCATCGTAAATACTCTTAAGCACTCGGAGCAAAGAGTTCCACCGCGTTGCGTTTTTTTGTTTTAAAGTGTTTTTCAAAAGATTTTGTAAATTACTCTGTTTGAAAAACGTGACCAATGATTTACGAGAGCCAATTAGATCAAACAATTCAAGAACTTCCACTTCGTATTCGTATTTTTTTGAAGTTTCACTCTTGTTCAAAATCGTTGTCAAAATTGTAGCAATTTTATGGTCCGCGCAAGGTATGCAAGTACACATACTCGGTAGACCTTCTACCGCAAACATATTAGAGCCAGTGTCAGTCACAACAACTGAACGACTTTCCAAAACATCAAAATTGGACATTTCAAATTTGGTGACACAATTTTTGAAAGTCCTTAAAACATTTTCCGCATTACGTTTTTCCTCCGAAAAATGATCGACTTGAAGCGTGTGTGCATGAAGTTTAAACTATTTGTCGATAAAATAAACGATTACTGACATGAAATGAGGTTCTTTTCATTGTCTCGGTCGAGAGATCGGTTGTAAATGCGGCAAAAATATTGTTATCACTATGTTTAATAAGTTTTGGGATGATTAAACTACGAATATCTTGCGCAACAAAATATAATGTAGTTTTTTACGCTATTTACGGACGGGATTAGTCGGCCAATGTCAATACTTTTGTTGGACGAAACACCAACATCAAACAATGCTTGAAAAAATGCTTGAAAACCTTGGAAAAAGAAAACAAAAAAAAATATCATACAATTACTAACAATGATCAATGAGAAGGTTTATACCAAAACAATTTATTTTATATAGATAGATAAATAAAAAACAACACCATGACAAAAAAATAATAATAAAAAAATAAAAATAAGCTTTCGAATATAAATTATTCATATGAAAATAGTGATGAAGCTCAAATACATAAAATTACTAACAAAACAACTTAATATGACATATACATTAAAGCCATCTTAAATGGAATTCAAAATGAATCATACATGAACCATCGACTATCGAAAATGATAATATTTGACATTGACACTGCAACTCTGAGACCTCCATTGGTACTCAGAGTAGGCAGCTTGCTAAAGCTTCTAGGATAACCTTAGTTCTTAGATCTTAGTCTGAATATTGATGACACCCTGACAAAAAACAGACTGACCAGACTACACCCCTTGGAAGAGCTGACTCCTAGTGTGCCACAAAAAGAATCGTTGAATTTGCTCCCCTGAGTAGTTAATTATCAATGGTCAAAGATGACATTTTATATAGTAGCGCTCTGGGAGAGAGGCTGCTACCTAAATACTATCTTAGTCCTGAACCTTTCTCTTATCCCTCTACTACTAAAGTACAGAGCCAATCAATTCAGTGTACAGTACAAAAATGTACTGGGCTCGGAGTACTTTTTGTACGGCCATTGTACGACATGGCCAAGAAGATGACGCCTGCCATTTTCGGGTTCGCCATGGTATGTTCCGGAGATGCCGCCATCCAATGTCATGTTGCCACATGTCACCCAGTATGGCTGAGAGCGCAAACCGCCAAATCATCCATTCCGCGATGTCGGCTTCTTCCTTCGCCGTCCTATTGATATTGGCCTTAATTTATAGCCGTTAAAATACAAGCAGTACATTTAGACGTGATTATATGTATCTATATCTATGTGATTGTAGTGCGTTTGTTAGTTAAATGAACTTTCCTATTTGTACATCTTTAAGTAGCTATCTTACCCTATATACCTTGACACAGGTTCTAGGCTACATGGTAACGACGCTAGTCTATTCAGACGGATAGTAGGTACCAGGATCAAATCCTGGGTCCGTTAACCTTTTTTGATAAGTTTAACAAAGGACTGTCTTCTGACTCTAGGAGAAGCATAGGCAACCATGGCTCTAACTTCTTCTTCAACCTCCATTGACTACGACAAGTATGGGGCTAGAGAGAGAAGTTAGAAGCACGTTGCCTCTGCTTTTTCATCCTCATTTTATATTACTTTAAGAAACCTAGAAAATATATAAGAAATTGTTGAAATCACTAGATTTAGGGGAGGTATTTTCTAGGTCTTAATTAAAATAAGAAAAAGGGAAAAAGAAAGCACAGGTAGCTTGCCTCCACCTTCTCTCTAGCCCCCATACTTGTTGTAGTCACTGAAGGAGAAAGAGGGCGGTGGAGCCATGGCTGCTTTAGCTCCATAGGGAGGGCTTAAGAGTGACCTAAGTCACTCTCAACCAAAAAAGGTTGAGTCCGGCAAGACTCGAACCTCCGACCGGTAGGGGGAGGCGTACCCGTCAACCATTACCAGTCTGTCGTAGTAGTCCATTAGGATACATAGGGTTTGATAGCTATTTAAACAATAGATAGGTGACTAATCCGATTAACGGAATGACAAATAGAATACATAGAAACTAGTCGGAGTTTTAGTGCGCACGAAACAAATGTACCGGACATTTGTTTTTGAACGGTTGTCGTTTAAAGCCGGTTTTTATCCGACGGCCCGCCCCATCGTCGAGATCCCGGAATGGCAGCCTTTGCGGTTTTCGGTCGTGACATGACATGGCGACACATGGCACGATGTCATTGAGAAGAGGAAATTCCGGAGAACATGAGGACAAGTCCGAAGGAGACAGACGTCCACTCCATGACCTTTGTCGTACACAGGCCGTACAGAAAGTACATCGGCTGTAGTACCTTTTCTGTACTGCACAGTCTTATGATTGGTTCTGTACCTCAGTAGATAGAAGTTGTGAGAGGGTTTAGGACTTAGTGAATTAAGGAGGTAGCCGCCTCTCTCCCAATAAGCTTGTATAAATATTTGCATCTTTGCCACTAGATAATTAATCGCCTGGTTGGGCGTTTTCAGTGATTTTTCTTGCTGAGGACTCAGGGGGGGTCCAAACTGCACAAGGGTGTAGTTAGATTATATATTTGTCTGCTTGGGTGGCAGTTGTTCTAGTTGAAAGTGGGTTAGTTGAAATCTACCTAGAGGCTTTCTCAATTTTGGTCCAAATGGGGGACACAGAATTGCAAGTTATGGGCCCACCCTCTACGGTGCCCATATTCAACGGATCTGGGTTCATTTATTGGGAAGCTATGATGACAGGGGCATTGTGTGAGAAACGATACTGGGGTATTGTTAGTGGACAAGTGAAACGTCCGTCTTAACGAACTCCACCAAGGTTTGGAGGAGTGAGGTTTTATGCAGCAGGATCTGCTCCAACGGAGAAGACAGATGATTAGGACAGCAGTGTGTCCGAAAAGGGGAAAGGAAAGGAGACACCTCTCACTCCTATTGCCACGGCACCCGGAGCGGTGGCCGTGAAGACTGAAGAAAACGACATTCAGATGTGGGAGTACACCAACATAAATGCCAAGCACTTCATTCTGAGGCACCTCACTCAAGCTTTGGCGACCTCTCACCTTCACATCTTCAATGACGAGGAGTTTTAGATGACCTTAGTCGAGATCTATAAAGCTAGCACAATTCAGGAGCTCCAGCTGGATGAGCAAAGGCTGACGGGTTACACTTTCAAATGAGGAAAGATGTTGGACTATTGTTGCGATCTCTTTTGTTTGTACATGGAGATGGAAAGTGCCGGAGGAACATGCACTATGAAGATGAAAGTTAAGACTATCATCATGAAGTTGCTGG
Organism: Zygnema cylindricum; assembly: GCA_037447655.1. Lineage (NCBI taxonomy): Eukaryota > Viridiplantae > Streptophyta > Zygnematophyceae > Zygnematales > Zygnemataceae > Zygnema > Zygnema cylindricum. The sequence goes on along the minus strand of JBBHKE010001870.1, from coordinate 10,761 downwards.
AGGAATATGAAAATATAGTGTACCGAGTGCAAGAAATGAATGATAGTGCTTGGAAGTGAGAAATTCCAGATGGAAAATGCTAACAGTTGTACCACTCCCATGGACTTGAAAAAAGTAAGTGATGGGAGTGTAGAAGGAGGAGTGATGATCTTAGATGATCAAATGAGTACAGAAGAGAGAGAGTTTATGAAGACTATTCCTTATAGACAGGTCGTAGGAAGTTTAATCTATTTTATGAATTGTACCCGGCCGGACATAGCGGCAGCAGTTGGAGTACTCAGTAGGAGTCTTAATGATCCTAGGAAGAGGGATTGGGAGGCAGCTAAGAGAGTCATGAGATATATGGTAGGAACCAGAGAGTTATGGTTGCATTTGGGAGGGGAGCACACTGACACCACTACTTGGAGTGATGCCAGTTATGGGGACGCACCTATGAGAAGATGCATTTCTCGGTATGTATTGTATGTGGGGGAAGGTGCTTGCTGTTGGAGCAGCAAGCAACAAAAGGTTGTTGCCCACTCCACTATGGAGGCTGAGTACATGGCCTCTTGTTATGCTGTGAAAGAGCTGATGTGGGTGAAGTCTTTGTTGCAAGAATTGGGGTACATAAAGAAGGGAGTGCATGAAGTGTTTTGTGATAATCAGGCTGCAATTGCAATTGCAGCAAATCCAAAACATCATTTCAAAGCTTTGCATATGGACATAAGATTGAGTTTTGTGAGGGAAAAGGTAGAAAATAAAATTGTGAAGTTGGTGTATAGGAGTGATGGGGAAATGGTAGCTGATATGATGACAAAGCCTGTGCCGTTTCCCAAACTAAAATACTATAGAGAAAAGTGTGGATTAAAAGAGAAACTAAAATTAGTCTAGAAAATAAAGGGAGTGTTGAAATCACTAGATTTAGGGGAGGTATTTTCTAGGTCTTAATTAAAATAAGAAAAAGGGAAAAAGAAAGCACAGGTAGCTTGCCTCCACCTTCTCTCTAGCCCCCATACTTGTTGTAGTCACTGAAGGAGAAAGAGGGCGGTGGAGCCATGGCTGCTTTAGCTCCATAGGGAGGGCTTAAGAGTGACCTAAGTCACTCTCAACCAAAAAAGGTTGAGTCCGGCAAGACTCGAACCTCCGACCGGTAGGGGGAGGCGTACCCGTCAACCATTACCAGTCTGTCGTAGTAGTCCATTAGGATACATAGGGTTTGATAGCTATTTAAACAATAGATAGGTGACTAATCCGATTAACGGAATGACAAATAGAATACATAGAAACTAGTCGGAGTTTTAGTGCGCACGAAACAAATGTACCGGACATTTGTTTTTGAACGGTTGTCGTTTAAAGCCGGTTTTTATCCGACGGCCCGCCCCATCGTCGAGATCCCGGAATGGCAGCCTTTGCGGTTTTCGGTCGTGACATGACATGGCGACACATGGCACGATGTCATTGAGAAGAGGAAATTCCGGAGAACATGAGGACAAGTCCGAAGGAGACAGACGTCCACTCCATGACCTTTGTCGTACACAGGCCGTACAGAAAGTACATCGGCTGTAGTACCTTTTCTGTACTGCACAGTCTTATGATTGGTTCTGTACCTCAGTAGATAGAAGTTGTGAGAGGGTTTAGGACTTAGTGAATTAAGGAGGTAGCCGCCTCTCTCCCAATAAGCTTGTATAAATATTTGCATCTTTGCCACTAGATAATTAATCGCCTGGTTGGGCGTTTTCAGTGATTTTTCTTGCTGAGGACTCAGGGGGGGTCCAAACTGCACAAGGGTGTAGTTAGATTATATATTTGTCTGCTTGGGTGGCAGTTGTTCTAGTTGAAAGTGGGTTAGTTGAAATCTACCTAGAGGCTTTCTCAATTTTGGTCCAAATGGGGGACACAGAATTGCAAGTTATGGGCCCACCCTCTACGGTGCCCATATTCAACGGATCTGGGTTCATTTATTGGGAAGCTATGATGACAGGGGCATTGTGTGAGAAACGATACTGGGGTATTGTTAGTGGACAAGTGAAACGTCCGTCTTAACGAACTCCACCAAGGTTTGGAGGAGTGAGGTTTTATGCAGCAGGATCTGCTCCAACGGAGAAGACAGATGATTAGGACAGCAGTGTGTCCGAAAAGGGGAAAGGAAAGGAGACACCTCTCACTCCTATTGCCACGGCACCCGGAGCGGTGGCCGTGAAGACTGAAGAAAACGACATTCAGATGTGGGAGTACACCAACATAAATGCCAAGCACTTCATTCTGAGGCACCTCACTCAAGCTTTGGCGACCTCTCACCTTCACATCTTCAATGACGAGGAGTTTTAGATGACCTTAGTCGAGATCTATAAAGCTAGCACAATTCAGGAGCTCCAGCTGGATGAGCAAAGGCTGACGGGTTACACTTTCAAATGAGGAAAGATGTTGGACTATTGTTGCGATCTCTTTTGTTTGTACATGGAGATGGAAAGTGCCGGAGGAACATGCACTATGAAGATGAAAGTTAAGACTATCATCATGAAGTTGCTGGAGGAATATGAAAATATAGTGTACCGAGTGCAAGAAATGAATGATAGTGCTTGGAAGTGGAACACCGTGGTCCGAATGATACTTGTGCAAGAGAACACCATCGAGATCTGGAGAGGAGGAAAGAGCGTTCAAGCTCTAGCTGCCGGAACGGACCGGTGGAGAAAGGATCCGAAAAAACCATACAACAACTTCAAAGGGGAAAAGGATCAATCTGGAGAACTAAGGACTCCAAAGGGCCTTTGCATTTCTGCAAAAAGCCGGAGCACTTCATAGCTGATTGCATCAAGCTATCAGAGTTGAGGTTTAAAGAAAATAGTGGAGGGGGTTCTTCCGGAGGGAAGAAGAAAGCACTTGTGGTCACACGAGGAAAAGGAGAGACTGAGGAGGACGAGAATTCCGAGGAGGAAGATGGGGAGCTTCTTCTTGACGAGAATCTAGAGGAGAAGGAGATCCCTCAGAAAACGGAAGTGTGCCCTTGGAGCCATTCAGGAAGCTCCACAGGAGGGATGGATCCTCGACGTAGGTGCATCCATGCATATGTGTCGTGACATGCACCTCTTCACTAAGCTAGGAAAGATCCCTACTGTGGAAATAGAGTATCCGGATGGGAGAGTAGTTACCACAGATCTAGTGGGCTTGGTAGATCTGAAAGTCTTAGTGAAAGGTAAGACTTCTATTCTCACCTTCTCAGATATGCTCTACATTCCTCAGCTGAGTAAGAATCTTGTGTCTACCTCTGTACTAGATGACAAAGATTTTGATACTTTCACAAGAAAGGGAGTCTTTACAGCTAAGTATGGAGATGAAGTCTACTTCACAGCAGATAAAGGTAGCCAAAGAATGTTTAGGCTTAACCTGAGTAATGAAAAGAAAAGTGCTTACTATGGTGGTGTCCCGAGCTTGATGATCTCGCATAAGCCTTTGGGACGTGTGCATTTTGAAAGGCTGAGGGAAATGAAGAAGCTTGGGGTAGTAGAAGGCATTCAGTTAGGGGATAATGAAATGATGGATGATTGTAGTGGCTGTGCCCAAGGAAAGGCTCACAGACTTCCCTTTCCCAAAACTGCCACATATAAAGGTGAGAAAGTACTAGATTTGGTCCACACAAGTATCTGGGGACCAGCAAGAGTACCTTCGGTTGGGGGGAAGAGGTTTATGTTGACAATTACTGATGATTGGTCTAGATATTCTAGAGTCTACTTCTTAAAAACAAAGTCTAAAACACCAAAGTACTTTGAAGAATATAAAACCTGGAGTGAGAAGTTGCATGGAACCCCCATCAAGAGAATAAGGAGTGATATTGGGGGAGAGTACACCTCTAACCAGTTTGAGGATTATTAGAGAGATGAGGGAGTTCAGTATCAAAAAACTATACCAAATAATCTGGAACACAATGGGGTAGCTGAGAGGTTAAACCAGACTTTGTGAGATAGTGTATGATGTATGTTGGCAGATAAGAAAATAGGAAGAAGATTTTGGGCATAAGCCATGAACTGTGCTAACTACATTAAGAATAGAGTCCTCACTACAGTTGTTAAAGGGATGACTCCTTATGAGAGATGGGTTGGAAGGAAACCAAATATCTCTCACTTGAAAGTATTCGGTAGTCAAGTTTACAGTCTTGACACAGATAAGAAAAACTGGAAACTGGATGCTAAAGGGAAACCGGGATATTTTTTGGGATATGACGAGGATGTCAAGGGATATAGAGTCGATGATTTAGCTAAACAAGATATTATTCTGGTAAAACATCTAGTTGTCATGGATGAAGGAAAATCTTTTGATCCCTTCAAATACACTACGAAAATCAGAATCAGTTTTGAGTCCGAGAGTGAGGAGGACTTAGATCTTCCAAAGAGGGACACTAGTAAAAACATGATTGCAGATCCAGGGGAGATAAAAGATGGGGGAGATATACCGGAATCCCCTCATATTCCTACATACTTTGTCAAGCTCGTGTGCATCTTCGGCACATTTGCACTTTAGGAGTTCCGGGGCCTCGTTCCACCTTGTACGGACTCCAGCGTACGGAGAAGGGGGGGGACAACCTGTCGGATCAGAACTTTGTATTTTTACCGTGGAGCACCACGCACTTTAGTTCACCTTAAACGGAGGTCTGACTGCGGAGTTAGTCCGGGGCAAAGGTGGTTGCTCCATTACATGGCATCCGTTTTTCGTAGCTCTAGCGGAGGGGTACATTGTGGAACAGCACGCAACCTTTAAGATTGTCCCGAAGATCTTGCTGTTAGCTGTCAAGGATACTAGTTCAGGTCCAACAGACGGGCAGAGCATTTATGACACCAGGTCAAAGTTAGACGTTTCACGTCAATTCAGAACTTGTTGCTTACTAGTGTACCATAGGAGGACCTTTGGTTGTAAATCCAGCCGGAGCCAATCGCCTAAGAGATATTCCATTCTCTTGTTGGGGCCACCATTTAATCCACGTTGGATATGAAGAATGGATTCCACCAGATTGGAATGGAGCAAAAGCACCGAGAGAGGACAGCTTTTTTGGCACGATAGAGGTTGTATTAGTGGCTTTACATGCCATTTGGTCTCAAAAATGCACCAGCAAAATTCCAACAAGCTATGGACGAGGCCCTCCGGGGAATTGACTGCGCACGGTGTTACATCGACGATGTAATAATTTTCTCCTAGACATTCGAAGAACACTTGGAGCATATACAGATAGTACTCCGGGCTCTCCAAGCAGCTGGCTTGAAGTGCCATCCGGGGAAGGGAATCTTTGGGGTGCAAAAAATCATTTATCTTAGTCATGAGGTGACCCCTGGGATAGTGGGTCCCCACATGGTCAAGGTGGCACCGCTCGACGCCATTCCACCCCCGCAGGACATTTCTGCCCTCCGCACTTTCCTAGGTCTAGCCAACTATTATCAGAGGTTTATTCCCGATTTTGGCAGCCACGCCCAGCCATTGAATCAATTATTCCGAAAAGACCAGGAGTGGCAGTGTGCAGAAGAACGACAAATCGCTTTTGAGTTCTTAAAAAACTCCCTCAAGCAACATTCGTTGCTCTAGATGAGTGATCACCAGTGACCTTTCCTCTTTTATACTGATTGGTGTATGTTCAGATTGGGAGCAGTGCTGGCACAATTCGACGATGCACAGGCGGAATACGTAGTGGCCTACGCGAGTGGGAGCAATAACAGGGCCGAGGGGAATTACAACAGTTACCACGGAGAATTACTTGCCGCAGTATGGGCCATCTGGCACTTCAGGCCTTACCTCTATGGAGTACATTTCACCTCTATTACGGACCACCAACCTCTCAAATGGATAATGGAGAATAGTAAGTTGACATGCAAGCTGGCCAGATGGGTTCTCATTTTGCAGGAATACGATTTCAGCACCATCCACCGAGCTGGGGAGATTCATGGGAATGCAGACGGACTGAGCCGGAATCCATACCCTTCCACCACAGACTCTACAGGGGCTCGCCACGATGAAGACCCGAAGCTTAGCTTGGGACTTATCCGGGCTTCTTCCACCTTCATTTGGCTGCCTCGGACTGAAGGAGAACTGTCGACTTTTTCGGCGGACGTCGAGGGCATGCTCCCATTGGAGCGTGCCGCAATGACATTTGGAATGACACCAATTCTCTCCAGTCCATCCAAAATGGTTTCCCTCTTCCTCACTTGGCTAGGAGTCATTTGTCCCGTGTTCAGACGCGGATGGCGGCTTACGAGTGGGACCGAGGTATTCTTCTTAGAAAATGGGCCGATGGGACAAGGAAAGTGGTTTCCCCTCCGGTAGATCGGGAAACCCTCATTGTTCGACTTCACCAGCAATACAAGCACTTCGGACAAAAACAAACAACCTCACTTGTTACATGGTCGTACTGGTGTCATGAGTTTCAAGCCCAGGTCAACCGTGTGGTACAGACATGCCCTTCCTGTGACCGGGTGAAAGCCACCTTTGACAAGAAGGGTGGAACAAAACTTCATTCCCTCCCCATCCGGGGAATGTTTTACAGGTAGTCACTCGATCTGCTGGGACCACTCTCAACCAGCCGGAGGGGAAACCGTTTTCTTTTGGTAATGATTGAACACTTCTCCAAATGGATCGAAGTGGTGGTCCTTCCCCGAAAGGAGTCAAACGCAATCACGGACGCATTCTTGCAGAGAGTGTTGTCCTAATTTGGAGCCCCCGCCAGAGGTCCTCACGGTTTAAGGTTCCGAGTTTGCCGGAGAATTTTCTAACCTTCTAGAGAAGTGCCTTATTGACCACCAGTTGACTTGCCGGGACCACCCCCAAGGCGACGGTCTGGCTAAGAGGTGCGTATAGACAAAGAAGCGGTCACTACAAAAATATGCAGTTGAAGAGGATTTGGGGGAATGGGACAGACCGGTGCCTTGGATTGCCATGGGATACAGGTTCAGTAGGCAAGCCTCCCTCCACTCATATAGCCCTTACTTCATTCTCTTCGGCCGGCATCCCATCCTACCAGGAGCTGCCTCGGCTCAGGCGGTTGTACTGCTGGAAATGGACAACCGGAGGACTGTCGAGAAACTGATTGCAAACCGGGCCAAAGTGTTTCACCGGGAAATACCTTTGGCTATGGGAAATTTAGAGACAGCTCAGCACAGGGATCAGCTTTGGTATTACCAATGCCGGAGCAGGAAGTTATGTCCCTTGGCAAAGGCGATTCGTACCCGGGGATACTGTGTATCGCATGCAACAAAAGAAGGATACTTTGGACATCTCGGCCGTGTCTTGCCGCATCGCGTCGGTTGCCCGCGCGCACGATATCATGTCCGCACGCGCGATATTCGGCGTCCGCGCACGATATAATACACGCACGCGCAGTATTTTGCATACACGCGTTGTATTTCTCACGCGCGCGCAGTATTTCTCACGCACGCGCAGTATTTCTCACGCACGTGCGGTATTCTGCACGCACGCGCGATATTTTGTATGCACGCGCAGTTTAAGGCACGCGCGCGCGGTTTTATGCATGCATGCGCGGTTTTATGCATGCAAGCACGATTTTGGCACTCGCGCATAATTTTCGTTCGCACGTGCAATTAAATTCCGATTCATATTTTCAGCTTTTTTTTGAAAGGTACTAATTTCGTGCCATATGTTTCATTTCGTGCGTAGGTACACGATTTTCGAAGTTGGACGCGAAACATCGTTTGGGCGACGTGACGCGATTTCAAGTATTTCGTGCTAGACCCTTTATTTCGTGCGCTATGGTTCGTTTCGTGCGGTATGTTTCGTTTCGTGCGTATGAACGCGATTTTGGGAGTACCGACGTGAAGTTTCTTTTGGAGGCGCATCGCGATTTCCGGGCAACGTTTCGATTCATTATCTATTTATTTAAGTCGCGAACCCATGTAGGTTCGCGCGTACATGTAGTTAGGGAGGGTTTTCACCCTCGGACAGTGGATTTTGTCAAGCGTACGGCAGACGATGTTGGCCGCCTATTGGCCAACATCTTTAGTAGTTTCATGCATGTAAAGTAGACTAGACGTAGGCTAATTTTGCTTAGGCCTAGTGTAGCTCTTACTTAGCCTAATTCTCAAACTTAGAGAATTTAGCTCTTGGCAGCGGAGCTTTTCTCTTGCTCTCTCTCTCACCGATTGCCCACGTGTCTTTCTTCTCCTTGCTAGCTAGCTGTAGAGGCTAGATAGGTTAAGAATAATTCCCCTTTTATTTCTGCCCACGTTTTTAATCCACACGGCCTAAGGCCACGTCTGGAAGGTTTCCCTCAAAACTTGGTCTTTTGGTGGATTTGTGGAATTGGAGATCATGGGGGAGCACATCTGTACCTTGCTGTGCCTTCCTCGGGCAGTTTCACGGTTTGGTTGTGTGTTTTTGTCTTGTTTGTATTTCGGTTGGCTTGAAAGGAGTATATTTTTGATCGGATTTGGATTTTCCCTTGTTCCGGTTGGAATATTTCTTGCTTTGCTGTCGTAACGGGATAACTCTTGTAGGGAATGTGATAAAGACCAGAGAGCCTAGTGGCTACCTCATGGCTTAGCATTCTTGTCCAAAAGCTACACTTTTTAAAAATCACATTTTCTAAAAGTTTATGTTTATAAAAATAAATTATTAAAAATAAAAATTTTATTTCATAAAAAAAATATTACTTTTCAAATTCAGTTTTTACAAAACAAAATGTTTTTGTCTTTCTATTTTCCTGCCTATTTACCTTTCATTTTCAGTTTTACTTCTCAGTTTTGTGTGATAAAAGAAATCTGAAGGAAAAATATATATAAATTAAATTATTTTCAATAGAAAATCTATTTTTTTCATAATATATATAAATTAAATTATTTTCAATAGAAAATCTATTTTTTTCATTTCTAGATTTTCTCCCAGCTATTTTTGAGTTGGTTTTTTCCTTTTGAATTTGCTTTATTTTTCTACAAGCTTCATTCTACTTTCTCTCCATTATTGCTTTTGCTTTCAGTTTTGCCTTTGAAGAAAATATTATAAAAATAATTTAATTTATATAATTTATTTTATAAAGAAAAAGAAAACATTTTGTTTTGTTCTTTTTCTTTCTTTCTTGTAATCCTTTCTTTCTTGTAATCCTTTCTTTCTATCTTGTTGCCACTCTATTTCTATTCTGCAGATTTAGGTCTGATTTTGTATCAGATTTTTAGGGTTAATCTGCGGAATTAGGGTTTGGCTGCAGATTTAGGGTTTGAGCCGCAGATTTAGGGTTTGGGCGGATTTAGGGTTTATTTTTTGGAATTCTTAACCCTAGGTCAGCATATTACCATTCCTTGATCGCAAATTTTTGATTTTTGCAGCGTGGTATTAGGGTTTGGGAAACCTTTTTGCCCAATTTTACCGTATTTTGTGTTTTATTTTGATTTTTTCTCAATATTCCTCATATTTTTTTCCTTTGGTGCAACTTAATTTGCTACCTTGTTGAAGTTTGGGTTGTGTTGGATTTGATATTTTCTTTATTTTCCTCTTGCCAACCTTAATCATTCGGAACACTTAGCAAAATAAAAAGATATATTCATATATATTAGAATTGCACGAATTATAACCTAAAATTATCATTGCTTTATAGTTGGGTATAGCGTGGCATAGCGCTGATACGCATACCCTAGTAGGATACTAATTGCTTTGGTGTTTAGCGGTGGTTTTTGACACGTTTATTCGGAATCAGAGCGGGTTCGATTTCAGGGAGCTCTGCAAAATCCGACTTGCCTCGACCAAGTCCGGTTCACTTTTAGTACTCACCAGAGTATTAAAGGTGTTTGTAAGTATCCCGATGCCTTGCGGGTACAGGTTCGTCACGATATAGTGTGGACACTCGTGTAGAGGGATCGGTGTGGATTGGTTCTATTACGAACCTTTCTTTTTGAGCATTTGCATTTTCCTTGCTTTCCTTGCATGCTATCTGGCCGTGAGTGGCCTTGAGTTTCCGTGTGATTATCTGGATTGGATTTTATTTTTATAGATCTTGCCGTGGGTGGCACTGTTTAGACAATTTTCTGTCTGTGCCGCTGTAGATCTGCACCGAAAGGTGCCTGGATATTTCTCTGTTTGTTTTTATAGATCTGGCCCTTCGGCCTTGCCCCATTGTTTGCAGGGTAGAGGTTTTGGTATTCCGGCTTCTTGCTAGATCTGACCACCGGGTCTTGATAAAGAATTCGTGTGTTAGCTAGTCTTGTGTGGTTTGGTGACGCACATCGATTAGGCCGTTCCGTTCTTTCTTAGTCGTAATCGAGGGTTTTCTCTTCGTTTATGCCCACGGATTGGGATAACTTACGTTATCAATCCGGATCGACCCGCGGCGAGACAGTTTTCCGTCCACCGCAGTTAGATCTTTCTAGTTTCTCCGAGTCTACGACGCACCAGTTTCGGTTGCGGCCCCTGGCTCTCCGTCTGTTCGGTCAGTATTGACCACAACCTCATTATTATCCTCAGTTTCCTCTAGGTCATCCCTAGATAGAACCGAAGGAGACTTTTCAGAGGAAATCTTTTCCCATCCTCTCACATTTCAGTTTTCGGTCGGTCCAATTTTGGAACCACTAGTGCATTCTTCCTTTGACGACATGGCTTCCTCTTCAGAGGGGGGCATGGGGAAAATGCAATTTTGCTTTTCAGGGATGAAGGATACCATGTCATTATCCCATTTTCGTATGCTCTATAATACCGAAATGCGTGATTTGGCATTTCGCTATCAAGATCGATTTGATCTTCGTGTGGCATTTTCTCTTCTTGGCCGGTACCTCAGAGGTTCGGCCCTTACATTATATTCCCGCA
>JBBHKE010001869.1:0-33183 GCA_037447655.1 Zygnema cylindricum | reverse complement strand
AAAATTTACATACGGTATGTTTATGTTTTACTATCACATTTTGCATCCGATTTGACCTTCCTTTTTATTTATTGCTGCCACTGAACCATTTGAAATTCTGTCTCTTTTTTTTTTCTCTTAATTAATACTTACTCCTCCTAATCAAGTGTAATTCTTGCAATTTTTTTATCTGGCATTTAGAAAGTTTGTGGTTTTGAATGGAGAAAAGGCTATGGTTCATGTTCGCTTATTGCAATTTGGCCTATTTATACTTCTTATTTAATTTGCTACATTCCATACTAAATCCCCCTTCCTTTTTTTGTTTCCTTGTTTGTTCCTTCCCTCCTTTCCCTCCCTCCATTCTTTTCTTATATGCAGAAAATAAGTGATTCTCTGTCTTATATTCGAACATCTAAAATTCAAAATGGGACCTCAAATTCCATCACTTCCGAAATCCGTATTGCAATACCCAAAGTTTTTCTTTTCAGTTTTTCTTCTTCTGGCCATCCACACTATATTCCTCCAATCAACATTAGTCTCAGCGCAATCATCCATCGGATTTCCCATCGGATTCATCGGAGCCGATATTTACGACGGAAACGGAAAAAAATATATTAATAAAGGATATTTGATAAATCTCGCTCGTCAAACTATTGTCGGAGGAGGAAACGATTCCGGAATCAATTCTCAAAATGTGGTGACCCAATGTGCTGTTGCACCCCAAAACGGAATTGTATATTTAACAAGTTTACAGAAATACGTGAGTCAAGTGACTTTAACTCCTAAGGGACCCAACAAAGGCACCAATCTTACGACTCCGATTCGAACTTCTTTAGTCGACGTTTCCCCCGACGGAAAAGTGCTTCTTCTAGCCGATGCCGTCTTCAAAGACGGCGCAGCTCTTATGTCTTCCACTGGAGGATCTTATACCACTCTAATTAAGAACACTTCATGTTCAGCTGTTTCATATTGTGGATCCTCATCGGTGGTTTTGGCGTGCTCCCAAAATAATGTCACTTGGAGGATCTATGCTTTCGCAGTTTCCGGTTTAGTGGTTAACTTTACGGGATCTCTCACAAAGAACTTCAGTGTCAGTTATAAGCCTTTGCAAGTGAGTTGTTCTCCGGAAGCGAAAAAATCTGGGACAGGTCTTCTTACCGCTTTGGCCCAGTCTCCCGCGAATTTGTGGTCTTACAATTGGCCGATTAATTACAGCGTTCGATCTCAGTCTTCCTTGTCTCTAAATGCGACTCCGAATTCGTTCGCATTTGATCCGAAAAACAAAAGGATTCTTGTCGCAAGTGGAGGGCTCAGTGCAAAACCCTTTTCGTTGATCGTCGACTATTTTTCGTATAATTCATACGGAACTTCGGTGAAGGAGGCTAATTCACTAATCATAGCGACTCAATCTTCTATCGGTGAGATTGCGAACACTTTTCTTTTTTTAACATGGTATCAATTACTGAATTAGACTCGCTGAATCTCCCTTTTGTTTACAATTTATGTAGTTTACATATCGCGATTTCACAGTCAGAATGGAATAAGGTGACTGACCTGTATTCATATTATTTGACCTGTATCCATATTATTTACAGTATCGTATTACATGTACAATTCCCAATTAGACAGTTTCCAGAATTTCTTTCCGATCCCCAATCTTCTAATTCCTATTCTCTATTTCCCTCACAATTTCTCAACAGATGAAAAGAAAAACACCCTTTTTTTTTTCTCGGGCATCCCTAACACCACATTACCTTAAATCCTCAATTTTACGCAATTTTTACACAGTTTCATCAATTTTTTTTGTTTACTGAATTATGAAAATTCCTGAAACCAAATTACAATTTCATTTCGAATTTCTTTCGAGATTTTGTCACTACCCGATTTCCTGAATTATTGTTTTATGATTTTTTAATTTCCACTTTATCAACTAAATGCCTCAGTTTTTGTATAATAAGCAAATCTTTTTTTCTCAGAAGAATCGATTTCATCTTTTAAAACCAATTTCTCCAATTTCCTTCATCAAGTTCGCCACTTTTTTTTTTCGAATTTGCAAAGTCCCTGTCGTGTCTATCGTGTCCTAGATATTTTTTGAAGATCTCGGATTTTCAATTTTTTTTTGATCTGTTTGAGCTTTTTTTAATTCCAGGATATAATTTCCCAATTTTCCCTATTCCTCAGATTCTCAATTTCTAAATCCCCAAAATGCCCAATTTCGCAATTTCCTCGGATCCAGAATTTCCACCCAGCTTTATCAAATTCAAAAATGAAACATATATCTTCCCTAGAATCCGAGGCCTCCCTCCCTCTCTCCTCTCCCCTCACTCACTCACTCATTCACTCTTTCTCCCTTCTCCAGGAGGTCAAATTATTGTCTACGATTCTCCCAATTATGCCTATGTTGCTCTTCCCGAGGGACTAGTGGTAGTACCTCTCGGACCCACCCTCTCTCCCTCCGTACAATTCTGGGGCCTCGAAACGACAAGTTACGGAGCATTTTCTCCGTACGCTTTATGCTCTCAGCCCTATGTCAGCCCTGCCTCTCCTCCTCCACCCAGTCCTCCTCCCTCTCCTCCACCTCCTTCTCCTCCTCCCCCCCCTCCTTCTCCTCCATCGCCTCCTCCTCCACCCGGTAAGCATGCTCTTTTATATGCTTTTCTAAATTTTTTACCCGGAAGATTCAAATCTTAATGCATTGTTTCTATATAGTCTGAAATAAGAGGCATGCCCGATAAATAATTGTAGGTTTGTAAAATTTTGGCTCCTGGGATTAGGGCATTTCGGGTTTCTAAAAACGTGTTTTGAGGAGCTAATTCTCAATTTTGAGTTTTTGAATGTTTGGGATTTTGAAATTTGGGGTTTCTTAACTTTGGGGTTTGGGGGATTTGGGATTTTCAGAGTTTTGTGGACGACTATTCCCAAACTACTTTTTTGCCCCATTTACAAGTTTTTGGACTAGTGCGGGATCTATCGGAACCTTTATGCAACCAAAATCTCTCAACGATTGTTTTACAATGTGCGGTACGACTCCCGGATGCGTTGGCTGGTCTTATCGAGGAAAAGGATGTTATTTGAGAGGACTTCCTAATACAACTCCCTATACGGACCTTCTTATGAACTCTTATGTTCTTTGTCAATATAAGCCGAAGTAGTTATTCTTTTTAGAAAACCCTAGAAAACCGTTAAAAACCCTAAAAAAAGAGGACTTCCTAATACAACTCCCTATACGGATATTTACTTGGACGCTTACGTTCTTTGTCAATATAAGCCGAAGCAATTATTCTTTTTAAAGATGAATTGTTTTGATTAATAAGATTTTTATGTCACAAAGGTTCTTAAATTGATACAGTTCTCCGGTTGTGAGATTGTTCTTTGGTTGATAAAGTTCTTCAGTTCCATTTTTGCTAGTTTGGTAAGATGTCGGAGCGAAAACGCGTGAGGTAAGGTAGAAAATCGTGATGTTATCATTATTATTACATTATCATAATAATAACAATAACAATAACAATAACAATAACATTTTTATTTTATTGGTTTTTGTGAAGGTTTAAAAGGTTGCTCCTATGACGGTAGAGTTCATTTGTTCCTCATTTTTTTCAATTTTTTTTTATTACTGTAATTTTGGATAGTGGCCATTTACAAATAAAGTTGTTTCCTTGAAGAATTTCTTTCTTTCTTATGATCGTTGTGCTTTTTATTGTTATCTATATTTTTTGACATAGTTGTTGAGTGTGGAAAAGTGACGAAAAACCAAACAAATATCAAGAAGTTTTGAAGTTTTGATATTTTTTTTAAACTAAAAAATAAACGGATCCTCCGAGAATACCAGGAATACTTGGAAGACAGTTTCCTTTCATGACATGCTTTTTTTCGTTCAAAAATTAAATTAAGTGCTGAATATGTTATTCTCTTGTGCGTTTTCGTAGAGATTTTCCACTATGCTCAGAATTAGAAGCGTTATATTTAATGGCCTTCAGATTATGAAAGATGAAAAATGTGAAGGTTTTTTAAGCATTAATTCGATCCTTAATATCTAGTTACGGACGAATTATAGTAGGAATAAGATAAGTTCACCTCTTGTTTTGTTGTTGCTGTTTGATAGTACTATATGTGGGATGCAAATTAATCATTTTGTCTATTTCTTAATTCAAGAAATTATCGAACAGTAGTAGCTTTAGACAGTGATCGAAACAATTTTTACTTATCTTTATTTTTTTAAATGACTTTGCCTTAAAAGACTTGCCTTTTCGGAATTAGCAAATAATTATTTGTAAGAGGCCACCTTCGAATGTAAATTCATAAGTGGAATTTAATTTTTGTATTAATGATTTGTTCTGCTTGTATAATATATTATTTCTATTATTTTTTATTTTTTATGATGTACTTGATTGCCCGACATACTTGTGTCCCGATACGACTTTTTTCAAAATTTCCCAACCGAAAAACAAATTCAGCAAATCAAAACAAAGAAAGACTCGAGGATGAAAAAAAATCTCTCTCACCAACAATGTAAGTGACATGGCAGCGAGACAATTCTTGCAAGCAATTTTTTGTTTTTAATTGAAAAATATAAAATTCCATATTGTACGGATGACGATCTCAGTGACGTGTCAACAGAAGATGAATTCCATGTCACTCGAAAAGCGATCATGTTCAACGGAAATAACTATGTGATGTGGAAGCGGTACATTAAGAGAACTTTTACAATGAAGTAACTTTGGAAATGCAATAGGGGAAGAGATGGCACCGAATTGCAATCGGACATGTCAAAATGCTCAAGAAGATCAAGAATGTAGTGCTCTTGACTCATTTGCAAAATGAGTGCAGACCTTTGACGTAAAATAGTGATGCCTAAGCAATAGTCAAGATCGCCTAAATCGGTCATACGCCAATAGGATGAGAGAATGCCTTTGACCTGATGAATAGAGGACTTGCTGTTGTTTTGAATAGTTAGTTTCGTGCGTACGAGACATTTTTTGTGCGTAACTGCTAAGTGGATTTAATATGGAGACTCGATAGATTAACGGATTAGGGGAGCGAACGTACGGATATAATCAAAGTGGCGTGAATAGGCACTAACAAATGGATGGCGGATCGCGAAGCGATCCGATATTGAATAAACAAAATATTGAAATATGCGCCGCCGGTACGGCGGAGCTGCGACGCAGTTAAGTCAACGCAGCTGCGACTATTTTTATGATCGGTACGGACAGCGCAGCTAGCGCAGCTGCGGATAAGATGAATAGGAAAGATTTCGAGTAATGATGATTGTACAGTAGTGGTAGCTTAGTAGTTGCTTAGAGGTAGCTTAGTTTCTGACATACGAAGATTGCGGAGATGTCGGTGTAAATATTCTGTACAAGAGAGGTTTGTCCTTTTGAATAATTAGTTAATTAGAGTAGACACAGTACGGCTGGTATGCCTCCGTACATTCAGTAGTGAACTCTCTGAGTATAACTTGCAGGACTTAGATTATTTTATGTATCGCAGTCAAGTATTATCAAAGCAATGGCAAACTGTTTTCTGCATCTTTGACCAGTTGGTGTGATCACTCTGTTTGGTGCTTTCATGTGAAATTTTGTGGAGTTATTTTAAGATACATAATATATATGTGTGTGAAGTTTCATTTTATTCAGGTATCTCTGTAAAATTCTGTGAGTAGTCTAAGTGGTTAGTTTGTGAAGGTGTCAACTGTTTTTTGTGAAATTCTGGAGCTTATATCTTCTAGATTCCTTGGTGGATTTGGTAGTAACTTTAGGATCTTACAGTGTCTACAGTATACTTCTTATTGGTGGAATATGAGGAGATTTTTTGTATTGTGGAGTAATCTGTGCTATGTGAAACACAGCTGTTTGAGGGGTAGTCTGCGGTGCTTCTGAGAGTAATCCATGGCTGAAATAGGCTATGGACAACAGGTTATGGGCCCACACCCATGGCTACCCATATTTGATGGATCAAAATATCACTACTGGAAGTGTGCACTCGAGAGCTACTTTGAGATGATAGAGCTAATGGACGTGGTGGACGATACCTTGGCCGAAACATCAAATGGATGGAAAAGGAAAAATCATGAGTGTCTAAGGGTTATCAAGAACTCCTTGACTGAGGATTTAGTAATGTCATATCTAAGCTTCAAAAGGCAGCTGAATTATGGGAGTGCTTAGAATGTATGTATGCAAAGACTTCTTTATATCATTGGCTTAGCAGTGTTACCAAAATAGTTGAACACAAGTATGTAGGAGGTAGTATGGAGAACACAGTATTGACTTACAAGTATTATTTGCAGAAAATGATTTGGCAGGAGGAAACTTTACAGATGCTCAACAAGCTATCTTGTTAATGAGAAGTCTACTTAAAAAGTATAAGAGCGCATTCGATCGATTGACTGTAATTGGCAAAAGGGATTGGAGTTTAACTGTAGCTAGACGAGTTGTTCTAGATGAAGAGGCTAATAGAAAGGTTCTATCAAGTGAGAGGAATATAAAGGAATCAAAGTCTCAGTTTCTGAAAATTAAAGGTAATAGTGAGTTTGGAGATCTACCTAAGAAACATACCTTCAGGGTATGTCCATCATATAAAAGTGCATGTGCTACAGGGAATTTCAAAGATGGATAGGACAACAACCTTGTCTGTCCCTCAACAAGAAGGGAATCAAGTGCTTAGGTAAGTGAGAGACAAGAATCGACATCTGACAAAAGGAATACACAGTGTGTTGAAGATTTTTTTTATTTACCGACCTTCTGTGTTGTTCGGAATGAGGAGAAAAATATGACAGAAAAGGATCCGGTTACTACTATCAACATTTCCTATGACAGATTGGTGAGTGACACACAATTACTAAAGGAAGAGGCAACTACGGTAAGAGAAGCCAAAGGAAGTGGAGGGCACATGGAAGTGGAAGAAACTGGAAAGATTATTGCTACCAAAAATAGTGAGGAGAAAGAAGAAAGTGAAAAAGACTCGGCATATGTAACTCCTAGTGATAAATTGGTGTGTATGCATGACGTACAAGGAGAAGAAAATCATGGAGTAAGGGGAGTTAAACAAGTAAACTTTAATTTGGCTGACGAATATTCTTTAGAAATAAAGAACATTGAATGAAAACAAAACTTCAAGAAAGGGAAAGAGATAACGATGAGATGGAAAAGAGTGTATTTACACAAAATGGGGAATTAACATCAGAAGTGGAAAATATCGTGGGTTTAAAAACTATTGAACTCATCGAAAAGCAAGTAAAAATTGCTAACAAAATGAGACTAAAGAAGAAAGTTCATGCAAATGCTAGGAAGAGGAAAGAGCAGCTAACTGGAAAAAGGGTCAGAATGAATATATTGAAAATACATACACTTAAGAGAAGAGGCAAATCTATGGAAAAAGACCTAAAGTTAGTAAGAAAAATTTCACCTTATAGAGGTAGTAAGAGGGGAAACCATGGAAAAACTATGAACAGATCAGAGATTCATAAGAAAACAAGAAAAAGAGACAGATTGCAGAAACACAATTGGAAAAGAAAACTGTTACAAAATATATCACACCGAAGAACGCAACAAGAAAAAGTGAGAGAATGTGTAAAAGGAAACTGTGGAGAGAATGTGTAACAGGAAACTGTGGAGAATTTAACGTCTTTTCAGGAAATTTTAGGAGACTTTGGTGCAGCAGCGTCAACAACATACATCTAACAAAATGGAGGGCGTGGAAGCTTCTAATGGGGGACAATGTGCAACAATTGTTTGATAAAAGTATGTAGGTTATTGGTTTTCGGCAAATTTGATAACATGGCTAAGTGACGAATACAAATGTAAATTCGAATTCACTGGAGAGATAGTTTGGCATTTATGGCTTACGAGGAGCTGTTACAGGAGAAATTTTGCAAGGTGGTGGTTTTTCAAAAGGACGAATGGGAAATGGCGAAGGCAACAAGAGCAATGGCGACATCAGCAAAATAGTGGTGATGTGTTGTTTTTGCTAAAATTTATGTATGATGAATAGTGGGGGTTGATAGTAATTTTTGAATCTCTAAATATTTTTCTTTTGTCTGTATATCCATTAGAATAGATATATCTGCATACAGAATGGACTACTGAGTCTAAAGCTTTAGTGGAGTGTTGAGTTAGAAAGTTGTAGTCTCAAGAGATGAGGCTATGAGGAAGAAGTTAAGGGTAAAAAAGAGCGGTTGCTAGGGCTGCGATGTCAAAATAATGCAGCATGGCAGCATAGCAGTACAGGCTGCATAAATTATTGGTACTGGGCTGCGATGTCAAAATTAGCGCAGCATGGCAGCATAGCAGTAAACCCGACACTTTGTATTCATACTGCGATGCGATGTCGAACTAGCGCAGCGTAGCAGCATAGCAATACACGTTGCATTTTTACTGCGCTGCGATATCGAACTAGCGCAGCGTAGGAACATAGCATTTCAGGCTGCATATTTTTTTGGGTGCACGAAACTAAATGTTCAGGGGAGTGTTGTTTTGAAAACTTAATTTCGTGCATACAAGACATTTCTTGTGTGTAGGTGCTAAGTAGATTTAATATGGAGACTCGAATAGATTCACAGATTAGGGGA
Source organism: Zygnema cylindricum (assembly GCA_037447655.1). Classification (NCBI taxonomy): domain Eukaryota; kingdom Viridiplantae; phylum Streptophyta; class Zygnematophyceae; order Zygnematales; family Zygnemataceae; genus Zygnema; species Zygnema cylindricum. The sequence continues at coordinate 24,638 of JBBHKE010001869.1, read as the reverse complement.
GCGAACGTACGGATATAATCAAAGTGGCGTGAATAGGCACTAACATATATCGAAGCGATCCGATATTGAATAAACGAAATATTAAAATATGCGCCGCCAGTACTGCAGAGCTACGACGCAGTTAAGTCAACGCAGCTGCGGCTATTTTTATGATCCGTACGGACAGCGCAACTGGCGCAGCTGCGGATAAGATGAATAGGAAAGATTTCAAGTAATGATGATTGTACGGTAGTGGTAGCTTAGTAGTTGCTTAGCGGTAGCTTGGTTTTTGACATACGAAGATTGCGGAGATGTCGGTGTAAATAGTCTGTACAAGAGAGGTTTGTCCTTTTGGATAATTAGTTTATTAGAGTAGACACAGTACGGCTGGTTTGCCTCCGTACATTCAGTAGTGAACTCTCTGAGCATAACTTGCAGGACTTAGATTATTTTATGTATCGCAGTCAAGTATTATCAAAGCAATGTCAAACTGTTTTCTACATCATTGACCTGTTGGTGTGATCACTCTGTTTGGTGCTTTCATGTGAAATTTTGTGTAGTTATTCTAAGATACATATATATATGTGTGTGAAGTGTTATTGTATTCGGCATCTTTGTAAGACTGTGAGTAGTCTAAGTCGTTATTTGTGAAGGTTTTAGCTTTTTTTTTGAAACTATGGAGCGATATCTTCTAGATTCCTTGGTGGATTTGGTTGTAACTTTGGGATCTTACAGTGTCTACAATATAAAATATATTGGTGCAATTTGAGGAGATTTTGTGTATTTTGGTGTAACTTGTGCTGTGTGAAACACAACTGTTTGAGGGGTAGTTTGTGGTCCTTCGGAGAGTAATCCATGGCTGAAATAGGCTATGGACAAGGCTTACTAGGACCTGCGAGAATTAAATCATCTACGTAAATAACATTGATGATTACCTGGCCACCTGTACCTCTAGTATAAATCTCAGGATTTGCACTGATTTCTCTAAATCCTTCTTTAATTAATGTTGCGACAAGGGTTTGATGCCAAACTCTAGATGCTTGTTTTAGACCATAAATTGACTTACGTAAAGGTCAAACAAGAATTTCGGTTCCACGAACAACGTAACTAGGTGGTTGTTCCATAAAAATATCTTCTGCAAGACTACCATGAAGAAAAGCAGTTTTGACGTCAAGTTGCTGTAATTCCCAATCATGAAGAGCTGCAAGGGACAAATAGTACGGATGGAGTCAAACTTTGTGACAGGAGCAAAAGTCTCATTGTAGTCAACGACTTCTAATTGTAAGTAGCCTTTGGCGATGAGCTGTGCTTTGTAACGGTCGATTGTACCATCTGCCACCAGTTTTATTTTGAATACCCACTTGGATCCAATCGCACGACGATTTGGTGGAAGAGTACAAAGCGTCTAGGTATTGTTTGTCATTAATGCGTCATACTCTTGCGTAGGAGTGAGCCGCCACATGTCATTACCAAGGCGTTTCAATGCGGCATTTCATGTGGGAGGGTCTTTCACGTCGGCAAGGTTGGCATGAGCAAGATTTTCGCGAATCTTCCACGTAGGTTGTGAAAGGCGCGCACTTTGACGTAAGACAAGTTGTTTGGTAGGTGGCGTTAGTGGCGTAATAACGACCAAATTGCGAGTAGCACATGCCAGCCACGAAAACTCCAAATGACGTGAAACGAAGTTTGTCGATGGAAGGACCGAAGTGTCACCGGCGACAGGAAGACTTGTCACGTCCAAGACCGTCGCGTCATCTGTGACAAGTCGTACAGCGACAGTAAAGGTAGTTGCGTCCAAGACCGTCGCGTCATCAGCGACAAGATGTACAGTAGGAGGTGAAGCGACGGAAATTGCGGAGCGTACTAGGGAAAATTCATCGCCGGAATTGGAGGAAGAGACAGAATCTGTGGAAGGAGTAAAAAATGTAGATATAAGAGAAATTTGGGGGTTTAAAAGGGTCGTATTTAGGGATGGGGTTAAAGGGGGCGTTAGCAAGGTGGTAATAGAATTAGAGGGTTCAATTTCGTAAGGAGGAAATAAACTAGGTAGAGGAGTGATGGGGAAATCGGGTACAAGTGTTCGAATAAAAGAGTTTCATGAAAAATAACGTCACGAGTGGTGACAATGCGGTGAGAAGAGGGGCACCAAATACGATATGCTTTGGAATTTAGGGAATATCCCACAAAAATTCCTCGCATAGCTCGAGGACCTAATTTACCATTGGAAGCGTGGAGAATTTCTAAGTATGCTTCGCACCCAAAAATGCGAAAAATGAGAGACATCGGGCTTTGTCCCATGCCAAGATTCAAAAGGAGCTTTGTTAGAAAGAGAAGAGGTAGGAGAGCGATAACGAATATAAGAGGAAGTTAGTAAGGCATCCGCCCAAGAACGAAATGGTAAGGAGGCAAAATGGAGAAGAGAGCGAGACATGTCAATGAGAGTGCGATTAAGACGTTCGGCATCACCATTTTGCTGCGGTGAATGAGGAGAAGCTTTATGATGAATAATACCATGTGTTGATAAAAACTCAGAAAATTCATTGGAAACAAATTCCCCCCCATTATCCGTTTGGATTGTTTTGATGCGAGACGACAAGTGATTTTCTACAAGTGCTTTGAAATGTTGGAAGTGGGTAAAAACCTCAAACTTATGACGCATAAAATAAACATGTGTAAAGCGAGAAAAAATGTCAATAAAAGTGAGAAAATAAGATGCGCCACTAAGACTTGGAATGGGAATAGGACCGCATACATCACTATGAATGAGATCAAGGGGAGCTAAAGAGCGAGAAGAAGAAGAACAAAAAGGTAAACGAGGCATTTTTCCAAGAATGCAACCATGACAAAAGTCAATCTTGTTTTCAATAAAGTTATCGATGCCATTTACAAGCCCTTTTCCAAGGGAAGCTAGACTAGCACCATTAAGATGGCCGTATCGAAGATGCCATGTCAAAAAAGAGGAAGAAGATGGAGAATGAGCTAAAGAAGCATGAGCAATATCATTAAAAAAATTTAAAAGATATAGTTGCCCATTGTAGTGCCACTACCAATGAGATCTTTATTGGAGGAAAAAAATTGAACGTTGGACTCAGTGATGACACCAAAACTCCCATGGCGTAAAGCCGAACTAGCCGAAAAAAGATTCTTTTTGAGGTCAGGTACAAAATAAACTTTGTCCAAAATGATTGGACGAGAGGCGTGCAAACCGGAATTAATATGCACCTGTCCAACGAGAGTGGAGGTAAGAATCATATTATTTCCCAAATAAATGCGTAGAGGAATGGCAAGGGGAACCATATTAAGCATTATGTCAAGTTGACAACACATGTGATGAGAGGCGCCTAAGTCAATTAGCCAATCAGAAAGATTACCTGATTGCAAAAAAACGTATCATAGTCCACTAAAGGAAGTGGGGGAGGTATATTTGGGATAGGTACAATTGCACGTGACGAAGACCCAATATTTTGGTTGGATGTGGGAAGGACATCCAATGAAACCATCGGATTTGAAGGAGGATAATAAAAAGGAGGAGTTGTATACCACGATAGCGGTGGGCTGTACGGCAAATTGAAGTCGATCGCCGTGTTCGCTGCATGACCAGGTGGCGGTGGGTAGGCGTAGGGATACGACAAGGACTTTGGATTTGGATTTGGTGTAGGAAAACCTCGCGATCCCTAGCCGTACTGTAACAGTAATAGTGGATCGAACTTGTTCATAAATGGGTATTTATGTGTTACGAATATAGAATTTTGAATTTCATAGACATCCGCGAAAGAATCGCACAATTGGGAGTTGTATTTTAAAGATATAGTGATTGGTGTAATTAGGCAACACCACGAGATCAAACTAACGAATGGGTGTTCATTGTTACGAGTTAAGGGTCAAACTAGCCGCGGAATTTAAGGCGAACGTTTATAAAGTACCAAACGAAATCAATAATTCGTTTGGTACTCACGATGGTTGTTTCGTTCAATTTTTAGTGCGATACATCACTTTCACTTTATAGAATTTCGTAGGAAGTTTTTTGTGCGAAATTTGCGACGCGCGTTCATGCAAAGTCGCGTTTCGTTTGGCGAGCACTTTTGCATGTAAATGTTACGTAGTAAAACGTAGCGTTTGATTGGTTGGAAATGCTACGTAGTTAGTAAAAGATTTCACACGTTTTTGCATTGGTCAGTCTGAGTCCTTGTTAATCAATGATTGGCCCAAGTAAAACCTGTTCAACGTAGCGTTGACTCTAGCCTGGCGAGTCTAGGGCGATGATGGATAAATAGTGAAGTCTAGGAGGAGCATAGAGTTCTTTTCCTTTGGAAAAGTTTGTGGAAATTGTGACTGATCTTGGTCCTTAGCGAATAATACCAAATTGGAGCAATGACATTTTTCCATTGAAATCTCTTACAAACTAAGTAGTGTTTTAGTAGTTAAGAGATAGAATTATTTAAGAGTGGAGAGCAATGGAAATACTTTAATAAGAAGGGTTGAGCCACGAGGGCAAGAGACGAAGCTAATGTTATGTGGACTGAAGCGTCTTCTAATTTAAAGTTTATCCTTATGTGAGTGCTTTCCAATGTGAATGTGTAATTTTCCAATGTGTGGAATGTGTGGTTGAAATTGGTTGTAGTCATGGGATACTGTGAGAGGTAGGAGATCCTATTACATATGGTATCAAAGCTTTGGTTAGAAACCAAGGAGATGCTTGCTCACCCGAAAATCGACTGCCGTGACCGGTGAGGGTGCTCTGACCTGTGTCGGTGGAACCACAATGTGAAGTGGTAGGGGATTGGAGGGAAACTAAGTGACTACACTGCCAGCGACCACTGGTTAATGTGGGGCGTGCTTAGGTCCTCATGACTAAGGTGGGGTGGGGAGTAAGGTGGGGTGGGGAGTGTAGCCACCGTTGAAGCTCACTCCAATTACCTAGAGGCCAAACCTTGCCTTCTCCTAACAATGATTCATGTGTAGAGGGAGGGCTTGAAGCCATGAAGGGTGAGGATGTGAGGATTAGAGAGTAAAAGATCCTGATGTAGTGGGAAATGGGAAATTTGCTAATGGAGGAGAAAAAAAGTGGAGCACTTTGCTTTTTTAAGAGCAACGGAGTCCAGAAATGACATAAAACTTTTCAAACCCTAAACTATTACCTTTGATTGCTTTCAATTTTGCTGTTGCAAAATTTGTGGGGAAACTTTTTACCTTTCCGTTTCAATGTTTGGGAAAATTTAATTTTCACTAACTTTCTTTTAATGTTTATTTTATTTTTCAGATTTTGATATCTTTCCAAGGATTTGTTAAGGAAAGGAAGTCTTGGATTGAAAAAATTTGAGGACTTCAAATCTCCTGCAAACTCTTTTGGATAATTGTAAACTACCTTTCTTATTGCTTGATTTTATTGTGTGATAATGGCATATTCTGCATGTAAACGTGAAATAGAGAATGTGTTGAATGTGTTGAAGAAGCGTAGTGTGAAATTGGTGAAAATATTTAATAGTCGTGCTGCTTGTGTAGATGAAACAATTTTTGAATTGAAGAGTGAATTGAAAGATGTTAAGGAAATGGGAATGATTCAATGAAATTGGATGAATGAATTAATCTAATTCACTCCATAAATGATGTTAATGACCAAAAAGGTGAGAGTAGTAAAAAGAATGCCAGCTTTAGGGAAGATGATCACGATAGACCTAAGAAGATAAGAGATATGAAATTGTCTATCTGTGAAACACCATCCTTTGATGGTAAGAAGATTGATGAGTTGGATGCTTCGTTTTTTCATATGGAGTATTATTTGGAATCTAGGAATTGTGATCTTGATGATTACACTTCTTTTGCTGTTAGCTGTTTGAAAGGCGATGCTCAGACTTGGTATTACACTCTAGCATTCATGTCATAGGTTTGATTGATGAAATGACAAAGTTACATTTCTTGAACTATCTGAATTCCATACTGAAATCAGAAATGAAACATCAAAAATTTAATAATTTGAAAGAATTACAAGATAAGTCTTTGGAATTAGAGGATCGGTTGGGGTATAATCGAGAAACTCGATCACTCAGGGGTAATTTGAATGAAGTATCAGAGTGGGGCGGGGAGAAGTTTGTGAAAGAGGGTCTGAATGCGGGTCTGGTGAATAGGCAGAATATCTTCAGGGGAAAAATAGAGAGGTGGACAGAGTGTTAATGCAAGAAACAAATTTAATGATAGAGGGGGATACACTAAGAGTCCTAAACCAAGCATTAATACTAAAAAACGTAATCTTACCATGCCGACATATAGTGTCTGTCAAAAAAGGGGTCATAGAACATTTTAGTGTGCACAGTTGAAGAAAATTAATTGTTATAAATGTTAAGAGGAGGGACATTTCAGCAGAGAGTGCACAAAACTGAAAAAAAAAGTCACTTGTTTTTAAAGCGAAGGCCCAGATCATTACCCTAAGGACAGTACACATAAGGGATCTCTTAAAACAGTTGATGTCAATGAATGTCTTTAGGAAGATATTGCATTATACCTAGCTGAGCATGAAGCACAAGAGGTGGGAAACAAAAGGACTAGCTGAAAGTCTTCAGTTGAGTCAATGAGAACCAGAGGTTAAGGAGTTAACTTTGGAGGGCATGCTAATGAATGGAATAGCTAGGATAGCTGAATTTATTATGATGCTAACTACACTCCATAGTTTGAACAATCCTTCTGATGAAACTCTTAACAAAAGACCTTTGTTAGGACAGTTAAGTAAAGAAGACACCAAATATAGTTTGATCAGATTCGCGTCTTTAGTGGAAGGGAAACCATTGAGAGTTATGGTAGATTCAGGTGCTACACATTATTTTATTTCACATAAGTTTGTAAAGGAAAACAAAAGTCCTACGGTCATATGTGAAAAACCTTTGCATGTTCAGGTGGCAAATGGTAATAAGTCCACATTAGATTAACAAACTAACACAATAGAAGTTGATATCCAAGGTCATAAAATGAAAGTTGTGTGTAAAATAATGAATTTGGGTAGTGAGGAGCTAATAGTGGGAAAGCCTTGGTTAATTGAACATAACCCTCAAATTAGTTGGGAAACTAACATCTTGAGAGTGAATTCTGAAAACGGTTGAAAGGTTTTGTAAGCATTACCTTCGAAGAATTGCATAGGAACCATATAAATAAAATAACCAAATTGGGAGTGGAGGGTTTGAATTTTGCTAAACAATTTAAAAAGCATTTAAAAGATAAAACAAATCATGTTGTCTTGTTATTAGTAACTGAGGCAGTTATGATGAACGGGGGGGAGAAAACACTAACATTGATGTTATTTCTAAATCAAACACGACTAAAAATCTTAAAAAACAAAGATCTTATTTTGTAATTGATATAAATAGTTCTGATTCTGTTGTTAAAGATTTGATTTTTGAATTTCAAGATGTTTTCTCAAGTGATTTACCCTTAGAAAGACCACCTTCCCGAGATGTGGAACATGTTATTAACCTTGAACCTGGATGTAATCCTCTTGTCACAGGTATTTATAAGCACAGTTTCTTAGAGCAGGAGGAGTTAAAGAAACATATCAAAGAGCTTTTGAAGAAAGGACATATTCAGCCCAGCAAATCACTGTAAGGAGCCCCAGTTCTCTTCGTCAAAAAGAAGGACGGAACGTTGAGAATGTGTGTCGACTATCGTAGTCTGAACAAGATTACGGTGAAGGATAAGTATCCATTACCTTTGATTTTTAAATTGATAGATCGTTTGAAAGGTGCTAAATTATTTTTTATGATTAATCTGCGTAGTGGCTTTCATCAGGTGCCAATTAGAACCGAAGATGTTGATAAAACTGCTTTTAGAACTAGAGTCGGTCATTTTTAATAGATAGCAATGCCATTTGGTTTGACGAATGCACTACCTACTTATCAAAGGTTGATGAACCAAACATATTTCAGATTATATAGATGAGTTTGTTGGTGTTTAAAGATGATATTTTAATTTACAGCGAATCTAAAGAACAACATGTAATTCATTTAAGGAAAGTGTTAGAAAGGTTAAGGGAAAGAAAGTTATATGGGAAATTGTCAAAATCAAGCTTTCTTAAAAGTGAACAATTTTTTTTGAGACATTTAGTTAGTGGGGAAGGTGTTAAAACATATCTATCCAAAATTACTACAATACAAAATTGGAAGCAACCCACTAATGTCACAAGAGTTAGATCATTTTTGGGATTGGCTACTTATTATAGGAAATTTATCAGGAACTTCAGTATGATCGCTGCACCATTGACGGATTTACTTCGAAAGAACGTGACGTTTGTGTGCGGAGCCGATCAAAAGAGAGAGCTTCCGAGGAAATAAAAGGGAAGTTATCCTTTGCCCGTACACTGGTTATCCTGATCCTGTAAGGGAATTTGAAATTCTGATCACTACTAATGCATTTGATAAAGGTCTAGGTGCAGTCATAAGTCAAAAAGTCGGCAAACATTTTCATCCTATTGCTTTTGAGTCTAGGAAATTCAATGATACTGAAAAGAACTATCCAACACAGGAAAAAGAATTACTTGCAAGTGTTCATGCATTGGTGAAATGGCGTTGTTATTTGCATAATAAAGAATATATAGTTCACTGTGATAATATGGCACTCTCCTATCTACAAATATTAAGTGATGCACAAAATATAACTGGCAGACATGTTAGGTGGATGCAGAAATTATCATATTTCAAATTTAATTTCAAACATATTCTTGGAAAGACAAACGTAGTCGCATATCCTTTAAGTAGATGTTTTGAAATAAGTGTGATGGTTTGGGATGAATTGTTTTAAGATGCTGTTAGAACTGGTTATGAGAAAGATCCATATTTTGCTGTGATTTACAAGAATATTTGGAAGGGAATTCTGACCCATTGAATAAGAGGCATGTCAAAAACTTTAGAATTGAAGATGGTTTTGTGTATTTGCAAAAAAGGGATAGATTATGCATTTTTGAAATGGGAGACTTAAAAAAACAACTTTTACAGGAAGCCCATTAGCATTTAGGACATCTAGGTTGAGATAAAACTCTTAGTCGGTTACAGGGTGGATTGTTTTGGCCCAGGATGGCAAAAGATGTGTCGAAACACGTTGAAAGTTGTGTCCCTTGCCAACAGTGTAAACCTAGTAACCAGAAACCTAAAGGTCTCTTAAAGCCCTTAGATATCCCCGAAAGACCATGGGAATATGTGAGTATGGATTTTATTGTTAGATTGCCAGCTACATCTAAAACAAATGAAAGTATCATGGTCGTAGTCAATAGGTTCAGTAAAATGACAATCTTTATCCCTTGGAAAACTACTCATTCAGTTGTAGATGTTAAAAAGTTATATTTTGACAACATGGTCAGACATCATGGAGTCCCTTTGTCGATAGTCAGTGATAGGGATTCTAAATTTACGTTTGTAATTTGGAAAAAATTGTAGCAAAATCTAGGCACTGAATTAAAAATGAGTACCTCTTATCATCTACAGACAGATGGACAAACACAAAGGATGAACAGTACACTGGAAGAAATGCTTAGGACTATTTCCAGTGGAGTTCAAAACACATGGGAATCTAAACTACCATTAACAATAATTTGCATACAATTCATGTAAACATGCTAGTACAGGATTCTCACCGTTTGAAGTTGCATACGGATACCAACCGAGAGAAGCATTAGACTTATTAACAAAGTTCACTCAAGAGAATAGGGGTTCTTGAACGGAATTTTGGGAATACATTCAAACACTTTGGAAAACAGTCCGGGATGCATTAGTGGAGGCAAAAGAAGGCAAGAATTAAATGCTAACCGTCAACGGGGTGATTGTGTGGTAAGCACAGGTGACAAGGTTTGGCTTTCAACAACTGATTACAAGTGTAAGATGGAGGGAAAATCGGATCCTACATGGAAATTTGCTCCTAGGTATATCGGATCATTTAGTGTAATCGAGATGATATCGTCAATAGCTGCCAAATTGGACTTTCCAACTCCAAAAAAAAATCATCCAGTGATATACATCACTCAGTTGAATCCATCAAATCTTCGACCAACTAAAAGAGAATTGGAATTGGATCCCTCAATAACTATAGAACCTGAGGTCCACAGATGGGTAATAGATTGGGTTGGTCAACGGTTTAAGGTCGGCAATACTATGTACTGGCAAGTGCCATATCTAGGAAGGCCAGAAAATGAGTTAACTTTGGAAAATAAAAAATTTGAGTTTTTACAAAGGTATTCGAGGGATAATAATATAGAAGTCCCGTCTTGAGAATGAAATGTGTTTTAACTGAGATCAGATAAATATAAGGAGGGGATGATGTAACAGTATTAGTTACAGGTGGCGGTGGGTAGGCGTAGGGATACAACAAGGACTTTGGATTTGGATTTGGTGTAGGAAGTCCTCGCGATCCCCCTGCCGTACTGTAACAGTAATAGTGGATCAAACTTGTTCATAAATGGGTATTTAAGTGTTACGATTATAGATTTTTGAATTTGATAGACGTCCGCGAAAGAATCGCACAATTGGGAGTTGTATTTTAAAAGATATAGTGATTGGTGTAATTAGGCAACACCACGAGGTCAAAGTAACGAATGGGTGTTCATTGTTACGAGTTAAGGGTCAAACTAGCTGCGAAATTTAAGGCGAACGTTTATAAAGTACGAAACGAAATTAATAATTCGTTTGGTACTCACGATGGTTGTTTCGTACAATTTTTAGTACAAAACGTCACTTTACTTTATGGAATTTCGTAGGAAGTTTTTTGTGCGAAATTTGCGACGCACGTTCACGCAAAGTCGCGTTTGGTTTGGCGAGCACTTTTGCACGTAAATGTTACGTAGTGAAAAGTAGAGTTTGATTCGTTTGGAAATGCTACGTAGTTAGTAAAAGATTTCACACGTTTTTGCATTGGTCAGTCTGAGTCATTGTTGATCAATGATTGGCCCAAGTAAAACTGTTCAACGGAGCGTTGACTCTAGCCTGGCGAGTCCAGGGCGACGATGGATAAATAGTGAAGTCTAGGAGGAGCATGGAGATCTTTTCCTTTGGAAAAGCTTGTGGAAATTCTGACTGATCTTGGTCTTGAGCGAATAATATCAAATTCGAGCAATGGCATTTTTGCACTGAAATCTCTTACAAACTAAGTAGTGTTTTAGTAGTTAAGAGATAGAATTATCTAAGACTGGTGAGCAGTGGAAATACTTTAATAAGAAGGGTTGAGCCACGAGGGTAATAGTCCAAGCTAATGTTATGTGGACAGAAGCTTCTTCTAATTTAAAGTTTATTTCTTTATTTGAGTGCTTTCCAATGTGAATGTGTAATTTTCGAATGTGTGGAATATGTGGTTGAAATTGGTTATAGTAATGGGATTTTCTGAAAGCTAGGAGATCTTATTAGACGTACGGTCCTTTTCTTGTTTTTCAGCCAATACAAGGCACGCGTCGATGACGTGATCACGTTCTTTGCAATATTTGCAAAAATGTTGAGATCCTGCAACCATTAGAGGTTTCTTGGGGGAAGAGATAATAAACGCAGAACCATCATTAGAAACGACAGGTTTTTTAAGGTTTAAGCGCGTCGTGTAACAAACGATAAGTGAGATCTTCCAAAGTGACCGTGGACGCATCAGTATTGACCTTACTTGCAAAAGAGTCAAAAGAGAGAGATAATCCACCCAAAATAGTACTTATAAGATCTTCATGGGTGACGGTGTAATTAATGCATTTAAGTCGTCGAGCCAATGATTGAATTCGTTGAATAAAGACAACCATAGATTCGGATTTCTCTTTTTGAGCGCCGTTGAATAGTCGACGTAGCGCTAAACGATGTGGCCAAATGTCGGTTTCGTAGGCGCGACACAAAGTCAACCACGCCTCATGAGAAGTTGTGGCGTCGCGAATCCAATTTGCAATCTGGCCCTCGAAGGTAAGGATAAGACGAGATAGCGCGACAAAATTTTTCTCTTCCCATGAAGCGACAACTGCTTGAGCGGCAACAAAAGTGTTAGCAGTGGCGACAGGAAGGACAGCCAACGTGACAGTGCCATTAATGTGTCCCCAATTTTTTTCGAAAGAAAACAAATGCTGGATTTGGAACTTACATTCATATAGATTTTTGCCTTGAAATTTTGGCACAGAGTTTGAGACAGATGAAGGGCTAGGCCCATAACCTATTCAATGTAAGGCCATGAAAGGCCAAAAAGACTATTATGACAAAAGATCAAGATACGTCGAAAGTGAAGAGGCCGAGATATAAAAGACAAGAAAAGAGTAACGACAAACAAAGAAAAAAGTGAGAGGTTTGTTGTTTGAGTGTCTTATTGATTTAGTTAATTTACATGACGACACAAGAGAGTCTTATAGTAAGACGAAGTAAAGAGTAGCCGAAAAGGCTCTAAAAGGTACATCTAATCTAGAGCGTAACTTAGAAAGGTACAACAAGTTGCGGTATAAGTAATCTATGTCAAAAAAATTCCTATGCAAGAATCATCAATCCTAATAATGGTATGTACATTCCACAAAGTAAAGTACAGAATGCTAAACCAAAGTACTAGACTTATAGCTTAGCAAATAGGACTCTAAATATAGTGTGAGAACAACACAGGTAGAATGCTTTAGGGTGTTCAACATAAATAAGGAAATAAATCTAAATGTAAGTATCACTGAAGACTTAAACTTCAAACTCACCCTGCAGTTAAGGTGGTATTGGAGTCAAAATAGAGGATCTCGAAAACAATCTGAAAAAAAAAACCCGATAGGAGTATGATAACATATATTAGATGTAAAAAGATCGATAACTACTCTAGGTGTTTAGATGGAGACAAACGATGCCATATATGCTAAAAGATAAAAGATCGTTAATTACCCCTCGAGGTGTCCAAACAGGGACAAATAATGCAATATATGCCAAAGTTGGGGGCATAGTCACAGACTTTTGAAAGCAAGTGGTCACAACTATTAAGCCAATGACGCATGAAAACGCATAAGGGACATAATGGTGATAAGTCATACTAAGAGCACTTTACTTCTGGCCAGTTGCGTCCATGTAAGAAAAACCTTTTAGGGGTTTTAGGCCTCCAATGTCAGTTTTGGGTCTTTGGAAAAGTCTCCTACGCCGCCGCGCCTCTTCCTTTATTTCCCATTCCCTCTCTTTCGTATAAAACTGGTATGAGAGAAAAAGGCTCTGATTTTTATTCTTACTATTTGTGCGCAAAATTTGGTGACAGGCCGAGAGAGAAATATTAAAAGACGAAATTAGGAAGTCATGGTGGAAATTTCTAGAATAAGTGACCTCAGTAAACTTACATAAAAACATAACATTTGCAAGGTCAAAAAAAGAAAAATTGACATCTACATAGTCACAGAACATTCCATTTTCTATAAACTGCGAACCTTTTTGCAACTAGAAAAGCTACCCAAACCGATTGGTTGGAAAATAACACATTTAATTTCCCCATTAAAAATGGGCTATTTTTTCCTACAAAATATCAAGCGTTAAAACAACTAATTTCGCTAAATAAGCTTAAATAATGATAGAACGTCTACATTCTACAAAAAAAATATAACAAACTAGCTTGTGTCATTATTTTCTATCCATCTCCTACAATGAATCTACCAAAAAAATAAATAATAAAAGAATGAAAGCATGAAATTACTGCATAAAAAATAATGCAATGAACCACCTCCTTATAACCGAAATCTAACCACTTTATTGCAACCACAACTCCTACAAGCTTAAAAAAATGGTAGCGTAGAAAATTATTTAGCACATTTTAAGTAACTAAATTTCCATTTGGTTTTCACAATAATACTCAAGCAGCGTTTATAATGATTTATATTGACAAATGACAAAAGCATTCGAAGTCGTGTCGACAAATGGTTTCACATTCGGGAGACCTCTAAGGTAACATCCTTTTCCTTGATACGACCATCCGTAACATCCGGGCGTACTATTGCACATCATAAAACATTCATTTAACGATCTTGGTTGCATGAAAGATCCAACAGTTGCCGCACTGGTCCAATATCCAACCATTGTAGCGTAATAGTAGTTTTGTTAGAAAAAAAATTGATTCCGGTTACAAGAGTTGGCAAAGAAGTCAAACTAGCGCAGTTCAAATGCCCATAGCGTAAATGCAAGAGGGAGAAGTTGTCTACAAAAGCATTTAAAGCAAAAGAGACGCTAACATTTGATGCACAGGGATTATTAGGATAATAGGACTGTAAAAAATACATCGAGTCCTTTGCTATTTCAAAACCTACGCTATGTTTGTCCTTTACTTAAAAATTGAACGCTATCCTCATCAAATTCGGCTTTGATGCCGTCAGTCATAGCGACGCGAACAGAAAATAAATTCCAAGTTAAGCCAGGTACTAAAAGGACATTTTCGATGTCAATCGAGGAATTTGGAACGCGGACGTGGCCAGAGTGAGTAGCCAACAGTATTCGATCGGTCCCTAAACGAATATGCATAGGGAAGAGTAAAGGAGTTAAATGAGTAAACCAATCAGATCGAGGAGAGAGGTGATGACTGGCACCACTATCAATGATCCAATCATTATGCGTAGCCTGAGATAAAAACACATACCCTTGTGTAAAAGAAAGTATTGGTCGATTTGACACTCCAAACTTGTGCATTTGTATTTCGATCGGGTCTGAGGGGAAGTACTGGTAGGCCTTTTGGACAGCAACATATGCATAATTGGGGAATTCATATGCAATAATATGACCACCTGGAAGAAAAAAGAAAATGTACGAGGTGAGGTTGCTGTAAATACCCTCCTCTTTTTGGGTTTTTCTTCCTTTTTTTTTATCAAGGTTCTATTGAGTTTTTCAGCCCAGAAAAATCAACCTTTCTCATTTAAAAGGATACTTTTTTTGAAAACATGGGTGGTGAAGTTGTTTTTTTCTTCATTTTCTTTAGAATGGTAAGCAAGTAGAGAAAATGGAGTCTAGAAATTCTGAAGTCATCTTTATGGTGTGAGTATTGTATCCAATGCACAAAAATCCAACGCTTGATTCATATGAATCTTCTAGATCACACAAAAGGAAAAACAATAAAGAACAGAAAGAAAGCTCACCGTTTGAAGACTGAGTCACCATCATAAAGGAATCAGGTTCTTTTGCTGAAACTCTTGAAATCGAGTAATTAAAATAATCGACAACAAGATTGAACGGCCGCGAATTTACGCCTCCACTTGCGACAAGAGTTTCGAAGAAGTTTCGCGCGTGTAATCCCGGTTTACCATTCGTCAATATGGTATTATTTTATATAAAATCAGGTGGCGATTTGATTCCAGTACATGTTGAGCTAGCGTGACATGGAAGTGGGTCGAAATGATAACATCGCCAAATTGACGTACTATCCAAGTTCAAAGATGACGCAAAATGTACTTTGATTCTTGCCCATTTTTCGTACGGCATAAGATTTTCTCGTTGCAAGTCCCATTTTCTGTGAAAACGACTGAAAAAACCCTTACTTGAACACATGGGCACACACCCTTAAGAATTGACGCTCAAAACGTAAGTGTGACGTCAGCACCTAAGTACTTTATACTAGAGACTGACTGTACTACACCGCCCATCGTTATTAGAATTGATACACAATCGTGACTTTTTCTGGCCAAAAATCACAAAATAATGTTAACAACAAAAATCATTAAAGTGGACAACAATATGCCACGTCTCCTTTTAGTAAAATAGTGTTATTAACTTTAATTTCACATTATTCCAATTAAATCCTTAAAGCTAATAACAATTGGCATTGAAGTTCCTAAAAAATAGACTTTAGTGCCCTTTAACAAATACCACATTATAAGACCTTTGGCTAAGCGTGAACTTCCATTAGAGGAAAAGTGGGGTTGTTTACTGGATACCGTACGATTCCGTACAGATTTCGTACCATTTTTTTTTTGTCAAACGAAACATGACGAAACATGACGAAACATGACGAAACATGTCGAAACATGACGAAACATGTCTACTAGATGGCTCCAATACTATAGGCGTAAGTATCGACCGTTGGATTTTTCACTTTTTTAGATTCGCGAAGCAATCGCGCACATCGTCCAGTTTGAAGAGACTCTCCTCGGCGAGGAGAGTTTCTTCAGACTGGTCGCGTACCATTGGTATACGTGAAAAGTAAAAAGAAAATCCACCACGAACACGCAATGAGAATAGAACACGTCGTACACGACATGTGCCTTCGTATGAAGGTCAACCGAAATATCTTCGCACGCTCCTTCCTACATCCGTTGACCTTTAAAGTTTGCGGCATATATGTCTCATTCGTACGGATTTTGACATTTTTACGAAATTTCGTTATTTTTTTTAGATTTTGAATCTTTCGTTAAATGCGTATACTTTTCGTACGAAAACGTACGGATAATATGTACGAAATTTTGACGTTTTATTTCGGCGCGCGAAGTTTGAAAGAAATTTGTACGGTACAGATACAACGTACGGAAATTCTAAAAGTGACGTTTTATTTCCGCACGCGAAGTTCGAAAGAAATTTGTATGGTACGGATACAACGTACGTAAATTTTTAAAAGTGACGTTTCATTTCCGCGCGCGAAGTTTGAAAAAAAGTTGTACGGTTCATCATTACAACGAAGCCGCCATTGAATCCGCCATTGAAGGCTCGATTGAAGCCACACTTGAAGCTTCCACGAACCTCTTCACAGGCGGCCATGTCTAGGCCTCGAGGAGCAGAGTGGGAGCATCTTAAGGCTCTAAAGGGATACGATGGATATTTTATTTTCGATTATGATTTTGTCATTATTCAAATTGAAACACAAAAATGGTTATTTTTTGCTTCACTTCTGAATTTATCATTATTAAGTGTTGACATACAGAAATGGATACTTTTTTTTCAATTGTGATTTTGCCATTATTCAATTTTGACATTTTAAAATGGTTCTTTTTTGCTTCAATTTTAAATTTGTGAATGCTGATATATTGTAATAGCACCGGCATGGCGCAGGGGGGGCGTCGGCGCTGACTTGGGGCCGACAGGAGGCCGAGAAGACGCCGGCGCGCGCGCTGACAGGGAGTTGGCGCTGCCTCGGCGCCCGCGACGAGTCCCGCGCCGAGGCAGTCTGGTCGCTGGCGACGTGACAGTCGGATCGCTGATTGCAGGTTCGGCGTCCAACGAAGACTGTAGTCGTTGGTTTTCGTTTAGAACTTTTGGAATTTTGATTTAGTCGTCATCGTATTTTTCGTTATCAATTAAATGTTTTACTATTTTCTAATTTTTATTTTTTGTATGGAGTCAAAGTCGGTCAACGCATTTTAAAAATTTTGAGCTTTGTTTCATGCGCATATTCGTTATTTTTTTGGCGTTTCATGCGTGCGTTTTATGCGCATTAGACATCTATGGTTTGCGGCGCCTTTTTGACATTCCGTTTCGAAATTTTGATTTTCAATTTCAAAGTTAATATCTGGTAGCAAGATTTTCGTACGAGTCATTAACTACCTCCGCCCGTACAAAATTGATGTACAGATTCGAAAGGAAACGACTACACAGGACAAACGGCGGTCTCCTTGTCACATTGGGCTGTTTTGGATCGTCCGATTTCATTTATGGCAGGGAAAAGTCTTTACCGTAAGACTGTGTCATTAACAAATAATTTTGTCGTTTAGGTGCGTTAATTACCGCCAAAGTACAAGTCCAATCGCTGCCTTCTCCCTGTCTTGCTTTTCAAATGACCCGATATCGGCCACGTGTACTAAACCCACAGGTCCCCCCGATGGCACAGGTGTCATCCTTCGACAAAACGACAAAATGAAACCTGCCAGCTTGACAGGTATATTGAATGAAGTCGAGAGACGACAATTCGAAAAGATAATACCAGCCTGGCAAAATCTAACATAAAGTCAAACCAGTCAACGGGCAGCAGAGGCACCATCATTGCAATAATTTTGTCTGCCTCAACAGAATCGATGCGTGATTTTCCGTACATTTCTACATTGTAGGACCTGACAGAATCGGACCATTTTTGTCGTTTTCTGTTCTATTGTTTCGGCCCGTTGGTATAAGATGAAAAGGTGCTTTCATGTCGACCTCATCCAAACTACTTCTCCCCCTCTCTCTCTCTCCCTCTCTCCCTCTCTCCCCCACTCCCCCACTCGACCACTCTCTCCCTCACCCTGTTTCTCAATTTCCCTTCCCTCTCACTTCTCCCTTCCGTCACCCTCTTTCTCTCCCTCTACCAGTTTTCCTTTTTCTACTTCCCCCTTTTTTTCCCCTTTCTCTCCCCCTTTCCCCTCCCTCTCTCTTTCCCCCTTTCCCTTTCCTTCCCTCACCCTCTCCCCCTTTCGTCTCTTATCACCCTCTTTCTATTTCCATCTTCACCTTGTCCCTCTCCCTTTACTCTTCTTTTTCCTTCCCTTTTCTTCTCTCCCTCCCTCCCTTTTTTTACCTTCCTTCCCCTAACCCTCTTCATATCTTCCTCTTTTTCTCCTTTCCATACCTCTCTTTTTTTACTCTAGTTAAAATAACCCATTTAGTTCCTTTTGTCTTTTAAATCCCTTAAAAAATCAATTTAAAAAAAAAAAATCGGATTTATTGTCTTAAAATTTTCAAATTCGACAACTGATAAAGCGAAAAAAAATATAATATGGCGTTGGTAAATTTTATTTTGCCCCAAATTTTTTAATTATTTATTGATGATTTATTTATCTATCTATGATCGTTATTGCATTTTTTATCTGTGTTATTTTTCTTATTGTTAATGATATTTTATTGTTTTTAGTGTTTATATCCAAAAAATTCTAAACTGATTTTTCCTACCTCGTTTTTTGCAGTTTTTTGTACTTTTTGGAATATCCTCTTTTCTTCAGATAGCATCAGGGGAAATTACGGGTATATAAACCTCTTCCCTGCCCCTCCCCCCTCCTTTCCTCCCCTCCCTCCCCTCCCTCTCCTCCGTCCCTCCCATCTCCTCCTCCCCCTCCCCCCCTCTCCCACCTCTTTTTCTGCCTCCCGTCCGTCTCTTCCCTCCCCACATTCCAATACTTATCCCTTCCCTCCTCCCCTTATCCCTCCCTGCCTCCTTTCCCCACTTTTCCGCTCCCTCCCCTCTTTTCCTCCCTCCTTTCCCTCCCCTCCTCCCCCGTTCCCTATCTCTCCACTCTTCTCTCCCTCTTCTTTTCCAACCTCCCTCCTCCCCACTATCCCCTCCCCTCGGTCTCTTCCCTCCTACTCCACCCTTCCCTCCCCT
Source organism: Zygnema cylindricum (assembly GCA_037447655.1). Classification (NCBI taxonomy): domain Eukaryota; kingdom Viridiplantae; phylum Streptophyta; class Zygnematophyceae; order Zygnematales; family Zygnemataceae; genus Zygnema; species Zygnema cylindricum. The sequence goes on along the minus strand of JBBHKE010001869.1, from coordinate 5,465 downwards.
CCTCTCCCTTTTACTTATTGAATGTGAGGCCGTGAAAGGCCGAAAATGCTAATATGACAAAATAGGAAAGATAGGCCAAAAGAGAAGAAAAAGGCCAAGAAAGAAAAGACAAGGGAGAGTAACGATAAACAATGGAACAAGTGAGAGGTTTGTCGTTTGAGCGTCTTTTGATTGAGTGATTTTAAATTACGACTCAAGAGAGTCTGAAAGTAAGACAAAGCAAGAGGTAGCCGAAAAGGCTCTAAAAGGTACTTCTAATCTGAGGCGTAACTTAGGAAGGTACAACTAGTTACCGTAAAAGGAATCAAAGTCTAAAAAGGATTCCTACCTAAGAATCATCAACTCTAACAAAGGTATGTACATTCCAATAAATAAAGTACAGAATTCTAACAAAGGTATGTACATTCCAATAAATAAAGTACAGAATGCTAAACCGTAGTGCTAGACTTAGAGCGTAGAGAGTAGGACTCTAAAAGTATTGTAGAAACAACAAGTAGTGTAGAATGCTTAAAGTGTAGTTCAACACCCCCCCTCGATTAAAGCATGGTTAGTCACGAAGATCGGCATAAAAAATGTGATGATGAAATAAGGGGCGAGGAAGTGGTTTTGTGAGAAAATCGGCAAGTTGAGAGCCGGTGGCACAATGAGAGAAAGAGACGTTGCCGTCAAGAATTTTATCACGACTAAAATGAAATTGAATATCAATATGCTTAGTGCGGGTATGATGGATAGGATTTTTCACAAAAGCTAATGCCCGTTGAGAATTAAAAAAAATGGAGGTGGGAGAAGAGGGAGGAAAAGAGAAATCGGAAAGAAGACGTCAGAACCAAATAGTTGATTTTGTGGCGGTAGTCCCGGCCATATATTCCGCCTCCGTCGAGGAAAGAGAAACAGCAACGGTGACTTGCTTGCGTGACAACGAAGAGACGAGGCCACCACCTAAAGAAAAACATACACTGGAAATGGAGCGACGATCGTCGAGTTGATTCTCCCAACCCGCGTCACAAAAGCCAATAATGGAAGTGTCCGGAGAAAATGAAAAGGAGAAAGGCGAGGGAGGAGAAGGATGAGAAAAAATGAGATGAAGATGCTTTGTTCCTTGGAGGTATTGAAAGACACATTTGGCGGCTTGGAGATGGGTTTGAGTGGCACAATGCGAGAATTGAGAAAAAAGGCAAACAACGATACAAATATCAGGCCCTGTACCAAACATTGCATACTTCAATTTTCCTATAATCGACCAATAGAGTGAGTTTATATCTCCTTGGGCATTCCCATCGGAGGACATTTTGGTGAGAGGGGTGTTGGGATCAAGGGAAGTAGGCACGGAATTGCAATCGGACATGTCAAAATGCTTAAGGAGATCAAGAATTTAGTGCTCTTGACTCATTTTCAAAATGCTTGCAGACCTTTGACATAGAAGAGTGATGCCTAAGCAATAGCTAAGATCACCTAAATCGGCCATAGGCCAATAGAAAGAGATAATGCCTTTGATCTGATTAATGGAGGACTTACTAAGATCTGGGAGAATTAAATCATCGACGTAAATAATAATGATGATTAACTGGTCACCTGTACCTCTAATATAAATTCCACGATCTGCACTGATTCCCCTAAAACCTTCTTTAATTAATGTTGCGACAAGTGTTTGATGCCATACTCTAGGTGACTGTTTAAGACAATAAATAGACTTACATAAATGAAAAACAAAGGTTGCAGTACCAAGGACAACATAACCAGGTGGTTGTTCCATAAATATATCTTCTGCAAGACTATCGTGAAGAAAAACAATCTTGACGTCGAGTTGTTGTTACTCTCAATCATGAAAAGCGGCAAGGGACAAAATCTTGCGGATGGAGTCAAACTTCGCGACAGGGGCAAAAGTCTCGTTGTAGTCAACGCCGTTTGTCTGTAAGTACCATTTGGCGACGAGACGTGCCTTGTAACGGTCGACACATTCATCTACCAGCCTTTTAATCTTAAAAACCCACTTGGAACGAATTGCACGCCGATTTGGTAGAAGAGTACAAAACTTCCAAGTATTGTTGGACATTAATGCGTCGTACTCATGTGTAACAGCGAGCCGCCATTTGTCAAGTCATTTCAAGGCACCATTTAATTTGGGAGGATCTCTGACATAAGCAAGGTTGGCGTGAGCAAAGATTCTCACAAATCTTTCACGTCGGTTGCAAACGACGCGTACTTTGTCGTACACGAAGTTGTTCGTCAGGTGGTGTCAACAACGTAATAAGTATGGAATTGCGAACGAATCTTGCCGGCGACGTAACGTCTAAAGGACGTGGAAATAAATTTGTCGTTGGGAAGACTCTAACGTCATCATCGAGAGGGTAATTTGTCGCGTCAAGAATCGTCGCGTCACTGTCAAAGGACTGTAACGGGGGGGGACTGCTAGAAATCTCAGAACCTACCGGGTAAATTATATCGTCGGAATTGGAGGAAGATACACGTTCTGTAGAAAATGAAAAATCTGAAGAAATGGGAGATATGTGAGGGATTAAAGGGGGCGTAATTGGGGAAGAGGTTAAAGGCGGCGTAGGTAAAGTGGTAACAGAAATAGAGGGGACAGTTTCGTAAGTAGGGAATAAACTAAGTAGAGGAGTGATGGGAAAATTGGGTCCAAGCGTACGTATGACAGGAGTCTCATGAAAAATAACATCACGAGTGGTGGTAACTCTTATTGAAGAGAGACACTAAATAGGACAGGCTTTGGAATTTGGGGAATAACCCACAAAAATGCGCACATGGCCCGATCTCCTAATTTTCCTTTGGAGGGGGGAAGGATTTTGAAGTATGCTTCGCACCCAAAAATGTGAAAATGAGAGACATCAGGTTTAGTACAATGCCATGCTTCAAAATGGGCTTTGTTAGAAAGAGAAGAGGTTAGGGAGCGATTTCGAATATAAGAGGAAGTTAGTAATGCTTCGGCCCAAAAATGAAATGGTAGGGAAGCAAAATGGAGAAGAGAGCAAGACATATCAATGAGAGTGCAATTTAATCGTTCGGTATCACCATTTTGCTGCGGAGAATAGGGAGATTTTTTGTGATGAAAAATGCCATGCATTAGTAAAAACTCGGAAAAATCATTGGAAACAAATTCCCCCCCATTATTCGTGCGGATGGTTTTGATGCGAGATGATAAGTGATTTTCTACAAGTGCTTTGAAATGTTGAAAATGGGTAAAAACTTTGGATTTATGACGCATAAAGTAAACATATGTTAGGCGAGAAAAGTCCTCAATAAAGGTGAGAAAATAAGAGGCACCACTAAGGCTTAGAATGGGAGTAGGACCGCATACATCACTATGAATGAGATCAAGGGGAGCTGAAGAGCGAGAAGAAGAAGAAGAAAAAGGTAAGCGAGGCATTTTGCCAAGGAAACAACCATGACAAAAGTCAGTTTTGCTTTCATTGATTTTATCGATTCCAATTACAAGCCCTTTTCCAAGGGAGGCTAGGCTTCCTCCATTAAGATGGTCGTAACGAAGATGCCGTGTAAGAAAAGCTGAAGAAGAGGGAGAATGGGCTAAAGAAGTATAAGCAATATCATTAAAAAAAAATAAAAGATATAAATTGCCTGACCGAGTGCCACTACCAATGAGCTCCCTAGTGGAAGAAAAGAATTGAACGTTGGATTCAGTGATGACGCCAAAACTCCCATGGCGCAAAGCCGAACTAGCTGAAAAAAGATTCTTTTTGAGGTCAGGTACAAAATAAACCTTGTCCAAGATAATTGGATGGGAGTCGTACGAATCGACATTAATATGCCCCTGCCCAACGAGAGTGGAAGTCAAAATCATGTTGTTCCCTAAATAAATGCATAAAGGAATGTCAAAGGGCACAACATTAAATATCATACCACGCCGACAACACATGTGGTGATGAGTCAATTAACCAATCAAAATGATTACCTGATTGACAAAAGGCGTACTCATAGTCCACGGGTGGAAGTGGGGGAGGTACATCTAGGACAGGGAAAATTGCAAGGGACAATTGTAGGTGACGCAGATCCAACATGGCGGTTGGAAGGTCTTGAGGAAAAAATGAAACCGCCGGATTTTGCGAGGGAAGTAGTAATGAGGAGTAGGGTACCACGGTGGCGGTGGGCCGTACTTAAGATTGAAGTCGGCCGTCGCGTGCGCTGCATGACCAGCTGGAGGCGTGTAGGCGTGGAGATAAGCGAAGGACTTCGGATTTGGATTTGTCGAAGGAAGTCCTCGCTGTCCCCTAGCCGTACGTTCCTTTTCTCGTTTTTTTATCAATGTAGGGCAAGCGTCAACCACGTGGTCGTGCTCTTTGCATTATTTGCAAAAAAGTTGAGATCTTGTAAGATTGAGAGGTTTCTTGGGGGAAGAGACAACAAAAGCCGAACCGTCAGTGGAAACGACAGGTTTGTTAAGATTCAAGCGCGTCTCTTCATGTAACAAACGGTTAGTGAGATCTGATAGCGTGACCATGGAGGCATTAGTACTGACCGTACTTGCAAAAGAGTCAAACGAGAGAGGTAATCTGCCCAAAATAGTACTTATTAGATCCTCATGAGTGGCGGTGTAATTAATGCATTTAAGTCGTCCAACCAATGATTCAATTCGTTGAATAAAGACAAGCATAGTTTCATTTTTATCTTTTTGAGCACCTTTGAATTGTCGACGTAGCACCAAACGATGTGGCCAAGTGTCGGTGTCGTAGGCGCGACACAAAATCTGCCACGCCTCATGGGAAGTAGTCGAAGCGCGAATCCGATTCGCAATTTGGCCGTCCAAAGAAAGGACAAGACGAGAAAGTGCGACACAATCTTTTTCAACCCATGAAGCAGATGTCTGAGCGGCAGCAAAAGTGGCAGAAGTGGCGTCAGGAAGGACAGGCAACGTGACAACGTGACAGTGCCATTAATGTGTCCCCAATTTTTTTTGAAAGAAAACAAATGTTGGATTTGAAATTTCCAGTCATAAAAATTGTCGCCCTAAAATTTCGGGACAGAGTTTGATACAGACGAAGAGCTAGGCCCATAACCTATTGAATGTGAGGCCATGAAAGGCCGAAAATGGTAATATGACAAAATAGCAAAGATAGGCCAAAAGAGAAGAAAAATGCAGAGAAAGAAAAGCAAAGGAGAGTAACGATAAACAATGGAACAAGTGAGAGGTTTGTCGTTTGAGTGTCTTTTGATTGAGTGATTTTACATTACGACTCAAGAGTCTTATAGTAAGACAAAGCAAGAGGTAGCCGAAAAGGCTCTAAAAGGTACTTCTAATCTAAGGCGTAACTTAGTAAGGTACGACTAGTTACGGTAAAAGGAATCAAAGTCAAAAAAGGATTCCTACATAAGAATCATCAACTCTAACAAAGGTATGCACATTCCAATAAATAAAGTACAGAACGCTAAACCGTAGTGCTAGACTTAGAGCGTAGCGAGTAGGACTCTAAAATTAGTGTAGAATGCTTTAA
>JBBHKE010001868.1:57188-77674 GCA_037447655.1 Zygnema cylindricum | reverse complement strand
TCCTTCATGCCTGCCTTTCCTCCCTCTGTCACGTTATGCATTATTTGAGGACAGGCTGGAGGCTCTTTTCCCGCCAAAAGTACTCCTCCTGCAAAAGTACTATTGTACGGAACAGGAGGCTTAAACCTCAAATCTCCTACCGGAGGTTCCGCAAAAGGAAGCCCTAAAAATTGAGTAACTTGTGGATTTTGAGGACAAAGTACACCTTGTACTTCGCCGTACGGAAGCATGACACGTGGACTGGAGGAGGAGAGGGCGAATTGAGGGAAGGATAGGAGGCATAGGAGGAGGAGGCGGACATAGTGGTGCCACGTGTCAAGGGAGGGGATGGAGATCATGGCTCTGAATATGGTAGAAGGAAAAAGGCAGAAAAGAGATGTTGTTTAGTTTGGTATTTTATTTATGTTTTGGTTTATTGTTTTGGAAGAATAATGGAGTTTTCTCTTTCAGTAGAAATGGTAATAGGTTGTTTTAGCCTTTCATTAAGGTACTTTTATTTGAATTAATGATTGAGTTTAAATTTAAATCAAAGAGTTTCAACAAGCAAGAAGTTTAAATTGGAAAGTTCAAAAAACTAAGTTGTAAACAACAAAAGAGATATTGAGCATGTTTCGAAAGCTCCGTAAAAGTTGCACGAAGATAACTGTACCAAAACTGTCGCCAGTTAGACAGTACAGTACACTACACCGTGTATCGCTATTAGTGTTAACAATTTTTTTGCAACTTAAAACATCTTTTCTCCGTGCACACTTGTCCGATTTTCAATTTGAGACCGTCAATTGGAAGCTGAGAATCTTATCTTTCGATCGCAACCGTCAGATTAACAATCCGACAATTGTGTACGGGGAAAAGATGTTTTAAGTGGAGGAAAAAACATTAACGCTAATAGCGATACACGGTGTACTGTATCCTATTGCTCTGTACTACACAAGTATTGTACGGTTTATTCGAATCAATTATGATAATCATAGAGTAAGATTTCACAGGATATAGCGTTTCCACATGTTTTTCCTTTTTATTTCCTCTTTAGGTTTTGGTCTTTACCTTCTGGTGAGGGTGCTAATGGGGCACGTGAGACAAGCCCCACCATGTCAACGTTTTGAGCGTGGGGATCGAGAATCTCTTCAACAAAAACATACATATCTTGTAATTGGCCTTTATCGGACCCTTCCTCGTCGTCAAGCTCCACCTCCTACCTCTGCGGCTCGTATGCGACAAGCCCTGTACCTTGGTCGATTTGGTGAGCTCGCTCATGTTGCGCATGCACTGCGACCTTTCACACCGTCGCCATCAACGATGAATAGTGTTGAAGACCCCCGAGTACGTCACCCCACAACACTTGATGACGCTTTCCCCTTGGTTGACTCATATGAACCTCGTGAACCCTTCGATCTCGATCAATATATGTTTGTCAAAACTCTGGGTAGGTCCCCTCATCTCTCAACTTGGGGACCCTTTGGGATGGTAAATGAGTTTTTGTGCGATAATATCCCTCCTAGCATTCCATTGTAAGGTTTTGATTTGTTATTTAAGGTGCCTTCTTAATAAGCTCGAAGGCATGTGCCACCAACTATAATTCCACTATTCGTAGCATCGCTCTTTGTTGTTAACGAGGAGCCTACAAAAGGTACCATCCCGATTGTTGTGGGGGAAGTTGTGTATTGTCTTACAACGGGATCAATGTGTTTACAACTTCGAGTGGCTTTCCAATATAAATTTTCTCTAAGTTAATTTGTTGTCGCAATGCAAGGAGGTTATAAGGCCGTTGTCCATGATTCCTTGCATGAGGATTGGGTGGTTATCCAATTTGACATTGTCATTGCTTTTAACACCGTTGATCGCAATGTCACCTTTTTTGAGCCTCGACACACCGCATCTCCAAGTAATCGAATTTTCCTTTTTGTCTGTGTTTTCTTCTCTAAAACCAAGCCTTTACTTCATCCAATCGGAGGCCAATTGGGAGAAGTTACCACTTTGGAATCGCTAACTGGTACTCGCCACAATGACCCTTGAGGAGCCAATCTGATTGCTCTCGCATGTCTACAAGCTCTAAAATATTCGGCTATGGCTTTTTCCAAGTTGTTTGCCCGCTTTTGTTGTTGGTAACACTCGTATCATTAGCTCATTGAACCAGGTTAAGCGTGCCTTTTACTGTATTTCATAGCAAATTTCCATGAAACACATTTCGGTCAAAGTCATCAAATGTATCGCGTGGAACCTTGTTGGTCTACGACCAGATTTCTCTCTCCTTTCATGATTCCTAATCCCCCCTCGTAAGGAAGGTATACAGGTTTTGGGTTCCCACATCAGAGCCCTGATTTTGTTAACCAACTTGTTAATGACGCTTTCTTGGATGAACTTTCTAACTTCAAGACCTTCCCAAACTTATGGATTCACCAACTTGCGTTTGCTATCTAAACTCCTTATCTTGCCCATGCAACTCTGAGACCTCTATAGGTCCTCAGAGTAGGCAGCTCACACGAAACCTCTAGGATAACCCTGACCCCTTTGTGTTTCAGCAAGAATAAGTGCCACCCTGGCAGACAAAAATTCTGACCACCTTCACCCCTGTGAAGGGAAGACTCCCCTGAGTTGATAGCAAAAAGAATCTCTGAATTTTCTCCCATGAGCAGTAAGTTATGAAGGGTAAAAGTTGACCTTTTGTACTGAAGTTCCCTGGGAGAGAAGGTCCATCTATCAAATTTTTCTAAGTCCTATCTCTCTCTAAAACTCTATCTACTAAAGTACGGCACCAATCATAATAGTGTATCGTACATAAAGATACAGGTGTCTGTGTACTTTATGTACGTCCATTGTACGACATGGCCAACAAGTCGACACATGTCACTTTTGGATTCGTTTCTGTAATCACTGGAGATGCCGTAATCCAATGTGATTGTGCCACGTGGCAATTGATGTGACGTCGTCCGCAAACCGCCGAAAACCTATTTCGTGATCTCGGCATGCTTCTTGGCCGTCGGATTAAGCTGGATTACAATCATGGCCGTCATAAATACTTGCGCAATATTTGTTTCGTCTTGGAAACAAGATGCGCGGTATCTGTTTCGTACTTTCTGTACGCGGTACATTATAAATTGTATTTATGTCTAAATATCCGGTTAAATGAAATAACCTACGTGTTATCAATTAATAGCTACTAAACTATACATCCTCTAACCTTGATCTTAGACTAGTTAGCTAAGGTAACCCAACAATTAGCTAACCTGACGGTCGGCAGGTACCAGGTTCAAATCTTGGGTCCGTCAAGATCTATTTTGGTAAAATCTACCAACCTAATGTCTGTCCCCTTCGGGATAGCATAGGCGGCCATGGCTCTATCTCCCTCTCCACCTTTTAGTGACTGCGACACGTGTGGAAGCTGGAGAGAGGAGTTTTGTCTCCAACTTTTAGTGACTGCGACAAGTGTGGAAGCTGGAGAGAGGAGTTAGGGTTAGATTGCCTCTACTTCTTTTCTGCATTTTACAAAACCTATAAAATATTAAAACAACCTTTAATTTCTACAGCCTAGTGCCCATTGTACGTGCGCGCGCACTTTATCTCCCAACCCTTATTTCTTTTCCTCTCTTTTATGACTTGATGATCGCCTCTTTAGGATTCCTCATCAGCTTGTCGACCACGGTATCTTTCATCACCTAGAAGGATTTTTTGCTCGTAGAGAAGTTATTTTATGAGTATTTTGCGAGGGTCTCGATTTACGTCATACGGCCACCTTAGTGCCAACAACTTGCTTAGAGAGTTGGGCTTTGGTGGCATCTTTTATAACTTTAAGGTTTTTAGAGGACGATACTCATATTTTAACTCATGTGGTATCTCATGTGGATAAAGGATTGTTCTCATCTCAACAATCATTTTGTTTGCTCGAGAGTTTTGCAAGATGAGGTTGAAGATGAAGTTCCCACGTTCTTTTCCCTCATCACCACTAGTCACTCGTGTGCGTGACAATAAATCGTCGATAAGGTATCTGTTGTTGAATTCAACAACTTGCTTGAGGCTCTTTCTACGGGTAGAGCTTCGGGTCAATCTTGTTTGGGGCTTCAGAGCGGAGCTTGGTTTGTTGCTATTCCAATTTTTGTCTTTGCTTATTTTCTCCCCAAATTTGTAATACACTTCGCTCATGGCTTGGCTTACCGCACCGTTCGCTTTTAGGCAAGCCCTATTCCATTTGTGTGTCAACCTATAAACAAGGAAGGCGTCCATTTGCTTCGTTGTGCACACGACGAGGAGAGATCAACAACGCACAACATGGTAAGAGGTTTAATTATTACCGTGGGTTGTGAGGCAGGGTACATAGTCAAACGCCAAGTGTCTCATATACTACCACCACGATGCCGATAAAAGGGTACACGCGGTTCTTGTGGGGATCTTGTCTTTTTACAATGAGCGGTTAAAACATTGGGTTTTGTGGGTATCACATATGTTAGAGTGTCCTATGCTTTCGCACGCGCAATTTTGTATACTAGTGTTGCAGCTCGAGATGCAGCGACCTCCATTAAACGCGACTACGCGCACCGTGACACAACTTCCATTTTCTTACCATTTGCTTTGGCAATCTTTGAGACCTTGGAATCTTCATTCGACTAATTTTTAAGTGATTGCGCTCGACGATATTTTGAATTTAGAGAACTTAACAACTCTTCTCCAACTCTCAAGTCGGCTTCCTCTAGCCAACGTATCTCTGTTGTGTTGAAATTAAAGGTATTTTCTAGGTTATTTGATTGATTTAAGTAGGAGAAGGAAAAAGCAGAGGCATCCTGCTTCTAGCTTCTCTCTCTAGCCTCCATAATTGTCGTAGTCACTGAGGGTTGGAGACAAAGCTAGAGCCATGGCTGCCTATGCTCCTTCTAAAGTCAGAAGGCAGATCCTTAGTAAACTTAGCAAAAGAATTGACGGACCTATGATTTGACCTTGGTACCTACCGTCCGGCAAAGTAGCCATTAGTCTTACCCTGTAGTCTAAGACCATTGGTAAAGTATATTAGGTACGATAACTACTTAATCTTGACGAAATCAAGAAGTTCGGTTTACTGACAAACGGACCACAATCACACAGACACAGTTAAATAGAATTACACCGAAAAGTACTGCTTGTATTTTAAACGGCTATAAATTAAGGCCGACATCAATCCAACAATGGAGAAAAAAACTAGCATCGCGGAAAGGTCGTTTTGGCGATTTGCGGTCATAGACACACCGAGTGACACGTGGCAGCATGACATTGGATGAGGACATCTCCGGGACATACTATGGCGAACAGGGATATGGCAGGCATCGTCTTTCTAGTCATATCGTACAATAGCCGTACAAAAAGTACTCCGGACGAAGTACCTTTCTGTATTGTACACTCAATTGATTGGCTCCGTACATTAGTAGTAGAGGGTTTAGAGAAGGGTTTAGGACTTAGAAAATTAGAGGCAGCCGCCTCTCTCTCAGAGTGCTTTTGTATAAAAGGTCATTTTTGACCATTGATAATTAACTACTCAGGGGAGTAAATTAAAGGATTTTTTTTGTGGCAGACTCAGGGGAGTCACCTCTTCTAAGGGATTCACTTTGGTTAGTCTGTATACTGTCTGGGTGTCAGCTATATTCGTACAACGACCAAGGGGTTGAGGTCATCCTAGAGGCTTATGGTAAGCTGCCTGCTCTGAGTACCAATGGAGGTCCAATGGAGGTTAGAGAGTTACAGGTTATGGGCCCACCCTGTAGGGTGCCCATATTCAATGGGATTGGGTTAATCTATTGGGAAAGTATGATGATTGGAGCCCTATGTGAGAAAAGATTTTGGGGAATAGTGAGTGGGCGAGTGAAGCGCCCATCCGGTCCTGCTATCCCTCCAGGGTTTGCAAGAAGCAGATTTGGTAGGAAACCAGATCCACCGCCATCAGAGGACTCAGAAGACGGAGAAAACGTCGTGATGGAAAAAGGGAAAGAAAAAGAGAAAACCACACCTATTGCAACCGGATTTGCATTCATGTCTTCTATTCCGAGGAAAAAGGAGAATGACATTGATACCTAGGACTACAACAACATGGCGGCCAAGCACTTTGTCCTCCGTCATCTCACACAAGGACTTGCAGGTCCTCATTTGCAGGTGGAAAGGGCATCCGATATGTGGGAAGCGCTTATAGAGATGTACCGTAGCGGTACTATTTGTTGATATTTGAGTATTTTCTAGGTCTGTATTAGGATAGAAAAAGAGTTGAGGCGGTCTGCCTCTAACTCCCCTATCCAAGCCCCCACACTTGTTGTAGTCACTGAAGGCTGGATAGGGAGCTAGAGCCATGGCTGCCTAGGCTCTCTAGAGAAGACAAGGGGTGAATTAGGTAGACTTACCAAAAGTTAGTTGACGGACCCAGGAATTGATCCTGGTACCTGCCGTCCGTCAATCCGCATTAGCCGTTAGCTCTAGCCGTTAAGTCTAGGACAGATATTACGATATATAGGGTTTGATAAATATATAAATCGTCATATGTAGATTAATCCGTTTAACGGCTAATAGATACTTAGTACATAGATACAGTTTGATTTAGTACGAAGTACGGTATGTGGACAGAACGGATACCGCGCATTTGTTTCGATAGCGAAACAAATACCGCGCGTCAAATTTTTGGGCTAGGATTATAGCCGGTTTTGATCGGACGGCCACGATAGGCGCCGCGATCACGGAAAAGGCATTTTTGGCGTTTTACGGTATTTGCCACGTTAGATGACACGTGGCGTGATAACATTAGACTACGGGAATTCTGGAGATTACAGGAACTAATCCTGATTTGACACGTGTCGACATTTTGGCCATGTCGTACAACGGTCGTACATAAAGTACACCGGCACCTGTACTTTTCTGTACGACACAGTAATTTGATTGGTGCCGTACTTCAGTAGATAGAGTTTTAGAGAGGGAATAGGACTTAGAAAATTTTGGGTAGGCAACTGCCTCTCCCAGAGAGCGCTCTGTATAAATGGCAAACTTTGGCCAGCCATAACTATCAATTTACTTGACCATTTTCAGTGATTCTTTTTGCTGCGGACTCAGGGGAGTCCAGGCTACACAGGGTGTAGTCGGTCAGAGTTTTTGTCTGCCAGGGTGGCTGCATTTATAAGGGAAAGTCAAAGTGGGTGAATGTGTCCAAATCTTAAATTCTAACTTTGCATTCTGTGGTGGAACTGAGCACACAAAAAGTGTTATTTCACTAGGGTGAATCTATATTGGGATTGTGACTGTCAAGGTGTCAATCATTTGGGTTTATATTAACTTGGAGTCGGCACTATCTAGATTAGCTTCTTTTGGATCTGCATACTCTGAGGGCCAATGGAGGTCTCAGAGTTTCACTATTCAGGAAAAGAAGCTAGCAGATCAAATGATCAATGGATAATTTCACAAAGGAGAGAAGATGCTCGATTTTTGCAATGAGCTAGCTATACTCTTCATGGAGTTAGAATGTGCCGGAAAAGTAGAAACCGAGAAGGCAAAGGTGTTGATATTTGAGTATTTTATAGGTCTGTATTAGGATAGAAAAAGAGCTGAGGCGGTCTGCCTCTAACTCCCTTTTCCAAGCCCCCATACTTGTCGTAGTCACTGAAGGCTGGATAGGGAGCTAGAGCCATGGCTGCCTAGGCTCTCTAGAGAAGACAAGGGGTAAATTATGTAGTCTTACCAAAAGTTAGTTGACGGACCCAGGAATTGATCCTGGTACCTACCGTCCGTCAATCCGTGTTAGCCGTTAGCTCTAGCCGTTATGCCTAGAACAGATATTACGATATATAGTGTTTGACAAATATATAAATCGTTATATGTAGATTAATCCGTTTAACGGCTAATAGATACTTAGTACATAGATACAGTTTAAATTAGTACGAAGTACGGAATGGGGGCAGAACGGATACCGCGCATTTGTTTCGATAGCGAAACAAATACCGCGCATTTGTTTCGACAGCGAAACAAATACCGCGCATTTGTTTCGATAGCGAAACAAATACCGCGCGTCGAATTTCAGCGGCTACGATTATAGCCGGTCTTGATCGGACGGCCACGATAGGCGCCGCGATCACGGAAAAGTCATTTTTGGCGTTTTACGGTCTTTGTCACGTCATGTGACACGTGGCGTGATAACATTGGACTACGGGAATTCTGGAGATTACAGGAACTAATCCTAATTTGACACATGTCGACATTTTGGCCATGTCGTACAATGGCCGTACACAAAGTACACCGGCACCTGTACTTTTCTGTACGACACAGTAATTTGATTGGTGCCGTACTTCAGTAGATAGAGTTTTAGAGAGGGTATAGGACTTAGAAAATTTTGGGTAGGCAGCTGCCTCTCCCAGAGAGCACCCTGTATAAATGGCAAACTTTGGCCAGCCATAACTATTAATTTACTTGACCATTTTCAGTGATTCTTTTTGCTGCCGACTCAGGGGAGTCTAGGCTACACAGGGGTGTAGTCGATCAGAGTTTTTGTCTGCCAGGGTGGCTGTATTTCTAAGGGAAAGTCAAAGTGGGTGAATGTGTCCAAATCTCATATTCTAACTTTGCATTCTGTGGTGGAACTGAGCACACAGAAAGTGTTATTTCACAGGGGTGAATCTATATTGGGGTTCTGACTGTCAAGGGGTCAGTCACTTGGGTTTATATTAACTTGGAGTCGGCACTATCTAGATTAGCTTCTTTTGGATCTGCATACTCTGAGGGCCAATGGAGGTCTCAGAGTTTCAGGTTATGGGCCCACCATCTAGGGTGCCTATGTTTGATGGAACAGGCTTCACGTATTGGGCGTTTACAATGGAGGGATTGCTTTTCGAGAAGCACTTATGGGAAATTGTTGCGGGACAAGTGAGATGTCCGCCACCTAGCTTTGGAGGAGCTTACTACGGAGAATCATCTGAGACTGTCCAGAATATCACCCGGAGTTCAGATGCAACGGAAGGTGAAGGGAAAAACCTTTCCGTGGGTGGGGAAATAGGGGAGAAGGAAAAAGGGACACCTATGGTGAGGGGAGCTAGGCTCTCAGCTATGGTACCACATGTAGGGAATAAAACTGAAGAAAATGACAGGAAAATATGGGAATACAAAAACACTATAGCAAAAAATCTCATACTTAGATATGTGTCTAAGTCGATAGCTATCACTCTTTTAAGTCTAACCAAGTCTTCGGAGATATGGGAAGCACTAACTCAGATTTATAAGAGTGAGACTATTCAGAGGCAGCAATTAGTAAAACAAGAAATAGATGCCTACGTTTATAAAGTCGGTAGCATGATAGAGTTTTGTAATGATATTGCTGCGTTATATGTTGAGCTTACTAGTGCGGGATATGTAGAATCTGAGGAGAGTAAGATTAATACACTAATTATGAAACTCCCAGATGAGTACGAAAACATAATTTGTCGTATGCAGGCAATGGATGGCTCCTCATGGACTTGGAGCTTTACCATGGGGATAATTCTTGTGAGGGAAAGCACTTTGGAGCTTCGTAGGGGAAAGGACAGGGTCAATGCATTTTCAGCTGGTGGTGATTGGCGGAATCGTGATGAGAGGAACGGCGGTGACGAGCGGAAGCGTGATGAGAAGAACGGTGGTGACGAGCGGAAGCGTGATGAGAGAAAGAAAGACAAAGGTAAACCTTATCGGAACTTTGGTGGAAAGAGAGGGAGAGGAAAAGGCACGAGAGCTTTGAAAAAAGGGGTTTGCTTCTTTTGTAGGGAACCGGGTCATTATATGGAGGAATGCCCTTGTTTGGAAAAACTTAGAAGTTGGAATGTGGATGAGGAGGACGAAGAGGAAGAGGAGAAAGAGGATGAAGAAAAATTGGAGCTTCTTCACATCGGTAGAATGGGGAAGAGAGAAAAGTACACAGAAATAGGACGAAGGCAACAGTGTGCTTTTGGAGGTATAAGGGAAGTAAAGAGAGAGGAGATACTTGAAGAAGTTCAAAATATTGAGGATAGTTTCATAAATATTTTGGAAACAGAAAACTGGTCGGAAAGGGAGACTTCAACGGATTCCGAGGAAAGGGGAGAATTAATTCTAGAGGGGGTTTTAAAAGATAGGGGAGAAGAGAAATATTTATTGGGAATTAAAATAGAAAGTGATAGTGGAAAGAATTCCATGGGAGACAGTGAGGGAAGTTCAGAAAATGGGGTAATTATCATGGATAAAAATATGATTACGGAAGATGTAGATCTTATGAGGAACTTAGTGGGGACTAGTGGTTTTTGGGAATATTTGGAGGTGGATGGATTTGACATCACTACTTGGTGTGATGTCTCTTGTGAAGATGTGCCAGTAAAAGGGTTATCATCCGGGTATGTGTTGAAGGTTGGGGATGGGGCTGGTTGTTTGAATTTCAAGAGGGAAAGTGGATTTAGTGTGGATGGAAAAGGGAAGAGGTGGATAAAATCTTTGCTCGGGTTTAAGAAAAATGGGATGTTAAATAAAATATGTAATACAATTATCATTTCAGTTCATTTTATCCACTGTGTTAAATACTTAAGTTTTATGAAAGGAAAAGGAAAAAGGAAAAAGAAAAGAAAAAGGGGAGGGGGTGTTTGTTTGCTTGTTTGTGGAAGTTAAAAGAAAAATAGACTAGAAAATAAGGGGAGTGTTGATATTTGAGTATTTTATAGGTCTGTATTAGGATAGAAAAAGAGCTGAGGCGGTCTGCCTTTAACTCCCCTTTCCAAGCCCCCATACTTGTCGTAGTCACTGAAGGCTGGATAGGGGGCTAGAGCCATGGCTGCCTAGGCTCTCTAGAGAAGACAGGGGGTAAATTATGTAGTCTTACCAAAAGTTAGTTGACGGACCCAGGAATTGATCCTGGTACCTACCGTCCGTCAATCCGCGTTAGCCGTTAGCTCTAGCCGTTATGCCTAGAACAGATATTACGATATATAGTGTTTGACAAATATATAAATCGTTATATGTAGATTAATCCGTTTAACGGCTAATAGATACTTAGTACATAGATACAGTTTAAATTAGTACGAAGTACGGAATGGGGGCAGAACGGATACCGCGCATTTGTTTCGATAGCGAAACAAATACCGCGCATTTGTTTCGACAGCGAAACAAATACCGCGCATTTGTTTCGATAGCGAAACAAATACCGCGCGTCGAATTTCAGCGGCTACGATTATAGCCGGTCTTGATCGGTCGGCCACGATAGGCGCCGCGATCACGGAAAAGGCATTTTTGGCGTTTTACGGTCTTTGTTACGTCATGTGACACGTGGCGTGATAACATTGGACTACGGGAATTCCGGAGATTACAGGAACTAATCCTAATTTGACACATGTCGACATTTTGGCCATGTCGTACAATGGCCGTACAAAAAGTACACCGGCACCTGTACTTTTCTGTACGACACAGTAATTTGATTGGTGCCGTACTTCAGTAGATAGAGTTTTAGAGAGGGTATAGGACTTAGAAAATTTTGGGTAGGCAGCTGCCTCTCCCAGAGAGCACCCTGTATAAATGGCAAACTTTGGCCAGCCATAACTATTAATTTACTTGACCATTTTCAGTGATTCTTTTTGCTGCCGACTCAGGGGAGTCTAGGCTACACAGGGGTGTAGTCGATCAGAGTTTTTGTCTGCCAGGGTGGCTGTATTTCTAAGGGAAAGTCAAAGTGGGTGAATGTGTCCAAATCTCATATTCTAACTTTGCATTCTGTGGTGGAACTGAGCACACAGAAAGTGTTATTTCACAGGGGTGAATCTATATTGGGGTCTGACTGTCAAGGGGTCAGTCACTTGGGTTTATATTAACTTGGAGTCGGCACTATCTAGATTAGCTTCTTTTGGATCTGCATACTCTGAGGGCCAATGGAGGTCTCAGAGTTTCAAAAGGTTCACTGCTTACTCATGAAACTACCCAATGAGTATGAGTTCATTGTGAACCGAGTACAAGATATGCCGGAATCCAGGTGGATATGGAATTCGATAGTTGGTATGATCCTCGACAAGGAGAACACAATCGAAATCGGGAGGGGAGTTAAAAGTGGACAAGCCTTCGCGGCCGAGGAACAAAGATTCACGGAAACCCTCTTGGAAGTCATGGAGGGGAAGATAAAAAAAAATACTCTGATGAGTCCGGAACAAGGGGACCCAATGGGCTTTGTCATTTCTGCAAGAAACCCGGGCATTACATGGCGGAATGTACCAAACTGACCGAACTTCGGATAAAGGAGGGGCAGACCGCGGGTCAGCCATGAGGGAAGAAAAAGGCACTTGTCATGCAGGTACTCGAGGAGGAATCCGATGAGGAGGATGACGAACTTCTTTTGGATGAGGAGTTGGAGGCAAAGACAGAAGTCGAAATCCCACGAAAGCAAAAATGTGCTTTTGGTGGACTGAAATGTGAAGGAGGCTGGATTGTGGATTCATGTGCATCTATGCATATGTGCAAGGATAATCAGCTGTTTACTAAGTTGAGAAAGATCCCTACAGTAGAGATTGAATATGGGGATAGAAGGGTAGTGACCACTACTTATGTAGGATCGGTAGATCTGAAAGTTGTAGTGGAGGGAAAAACCTCAATAGTTACATTCTCAGATGTATTATTTTTTCCGAAGTTAAACAAAAACCTTATCTCTATATCTGTATTAGATGATAAAGGATTTGAAACTAGCACCAGAAAAGGAGTATTTACAGCAACCTTTGAGGAAGATGTGTATTTCACTGTTGAGAAAGGTAGCATAGGAATGTTCAGGCTTACTTTAAGTAATAAAAAACTCAATTTTTACTATGCTGGTGTCAATGATATTATGTTGTGACATAAGAGACTTGGGCATGTGAATTTAGAAAAGTAAAAAGAAATGAAAAAGTTGGGAGTAGTAGAAGGGATACGCTTTGAGGAAAATGATAATGTGAGTGATTGCAGAGGGTGTGCTCAAAGTAAAGCACACAGATAACCATTCCCAAAGGAAGCAACTTATAAAGGAGAAAAAGTTCTTGATTTGGTACACACGGATATTTGGGGACCGGCGAGAGTGCCCTCACCCGGAGGCAAAAGATTTACGCTAACCTTTTCTAATGATTGGTCCCGGTACTCCTGGGTATACTTTCTGAAAAACAAATCAAAAACTTTGGTGTATTTCAAACATTATAAGGCATGGGCCGAGAAACTTCACGAGAACCCAATAAAGAGAGTATGAAGTGACAATGAAGAGGAATATACCTCCAATCAGTTTGAGCTTAGATTTTGAGGGAGGGAGATGAAGCAACAAAAGGCTTCAAGAGAAACAAGTTAACAACAAGGTAACTAAACTATCTCACCCGGACAAACCTCAAACATATGAAGAGGCAATGAACTGCCCGGAAAGAAACCGGTGGAAGACGACCTTTAGTGAAGAGATGGCTTCAATTATGGCTACTAACACATGGGAGTTAGTGGACTGTCCACCCGATGGAAAACCAATTGGACGTGAGTGGATTTTCAAACTAAAATTGAATCTAGACGATAGTATTGTGCGGTATAAGGCTTGATTAGTGGCGAAAGGTTTTACTCAGAAAGAGGGAATAGAGTACGAATAAACCTTCCCTCTGGTCGTCAGATTTCCCTCGGTCCAGATACTTCTCAGTCTGGTAGCTGTAAAACATATGGTAGTACACCAGATGGACATAAAGACAACTTTTCTACATGGAGAACTAGAGGAGGAGATCTTCATGCAACAGCCGGAAGGATTCGTGGAACAACGAGAGGAAAGTAAGGTTGCGGCTGATCAAATCTCTCTATGGTTTGAAACAGGCGCACACACAATGGAACAAGAAATTTGATGAGTTCTTTACCAGTCTGGGATACATCCGCATTAGTTCAGATCATTCAACTTATGTCTTTGAAGTTGAGGAAGGTGTCATCTTTATTGCAATTTACGTTGATGATCTTTTTGTTCTAAGTAAGTCATTAAAGAAAATTAACAAACTAAAAACAGATCTAAAGGGAAGATCGAAATGAAGATATGGGGGAGGCTAGATATATTCTGGGAATACAGGTAGAGAGAGATAGGAAAAAATGATAATTAGACTAACTCAGAAAGAGGCAATTGGAAACATGCTGGAAAAATTTCAGATGAACATAGCCAACAGTTGCACGACTCCCATGGATCTAAAGAAGGGAAGTGAGGGGAGTGAGGAAGGAGACATCCTAATTCTAGATGATGAACTAGGTCCATAAGAAAATAAGTTTATGCAGACTATTCCATACTTACAGGTAGTGGGCAGTTTGATTTATTTTATGAATTGTACCAGACCGGATTTGGCAGCAGTTGTAGGAGTACTAAGTAGGAGTCTGAATGCTCCTACCAAAAGGGATTGGGAAGCAGCTAAAAGGGTCCTCAAGTATCTCATAGGAACTAGAGATCTATAGCTGCATCTGGGTGGGGAAAATACTGACATCACCACTTGGAGTGATGCTAGGTATGGGGATGCTCCGATGAGAAGATGTACATCTGGATATGTGTTGTATGTAGGGAATGGTGCTTGTTGCTGGAACAGTAAGCAACAAAAGGTCATTGCTCACTCTACCATGGAGGCAGAGTATATGGCATCTTGCTCTGCTGTGAAGGAATTGATGTGTGTCAAATCCTTGTTTGGTAAATTGGAGCATCTTAAGAGTGGAATTCAGAAAATATTCTGTGATAATCAAGCAGCAATTGCAATTGCTGCTAATCCCAAACATCATTTTAAAGCAAAACACATGGACATCAGACTTAGCTTTCTCAGGGAAAAGGTGGAAAACAAAATAATAAGTCTAGAATACAGACCAAACAGTGAGATGGTGGTAGACATGATGACTAAGCCTGTACCTTCTCCTAAATTAATTTTTTGCAGAGAGAGATGTGGACTTAAAATTAAAAGTGACTAGAAAATAAGGGGAGTGTTGAAATTAAAGGTATTTTTTAGGTTATTTGATTGATTTAAGTAGGAGAAGCTGGAGAGAAAGTTAGAGCCATGGCTGCCTATGCTCCTTCTAGAGTCAGAAGGCAGATCCTTGGTAAACTAACCAAAAAAATTGACGGACCCAGGATTTGACCTTGGTACCTACCGTCCGTCAAAGTAGCCGTTAGTCTTACACTGTAGTCTAAGACCACTGCTGAAGTATATTAGGTACGATAGCTACTTAATCTTGACGAAATCAAAATGTTCGGTTTACTAACAAACGTACCACAATCACATAGACACAGTTAAATAGAATTACACCGAAAAGTATTGCTTATATTTTAAACAGCTATAAACTAAGGCCGACATCAATCGAATGGTGGAGAAAGAAGCCGGCTTCGCGGAACTGTCATTTTGGCGGTTTGCGGTCATAGACACACCGGGTGACACGTGGCAGCATGACATTGGATGACGACATCTCCGGGACATACTATGGCGAACCAGGATATGGCAAGCGTTGTCTTTCTAACCATATCGTACAATAGCCGTACAAAAAGTACTCTGGACGAAGTACCTTTCTGTATTGTACACTCTATTGATTGGCTCCGTACATTAGTAGTAGAGGGTTTAGAGAAGGGTTTAGGACTTAGAAAATTAGAGGTAGCCGCCTCTCTCTCAGAGTGCTCTTGTATAAAAGGTCATCTTTGACCATTGATAATTAAGTGCTCATGAAGTAAATTCAAGGATTTTTTTTGTGGCAGACTCAGGGGAGTCAACTCTTCCAAGGGGTTCACTTTGGTCAGTCTGTATACTGTTTGGGTGTCAGCTATATTTGTACAACGACCAAGGGGTTGAGGTCATCCTAGAGGCTTTTGGCAAGCTGCCTGCTCGAAGTACTAATGGAGGTCTTAGTAAATGGAGGTCTCAGAGTTACATGTTGCCTTTGAATGTTCCCAAGCTTCGGCTCTTATCATATAGATCATAATGGCCATGGATTACCCCCCCCCCCCCCCCATCCAGCGCATTTAAATGATATTCGTAGTTATGACCTTTAGTGCGTTATATTCATAGTTACGACCTTTAGTGTGGCATAATGTTAGGTTTGAGTGTGTAGGGTAGTTTTCATGTTGTACATTTTGGTTTTTAGATTTTTCTTTTTGTTGTGCTTTCCCTTTGTTGCTTAACCTTTGTTGTGTAAGGATTATGGTTTTTTACCTTTGATGGTCATCAACTATTTTCAGTCTCAATCATGTCTTAACAATTTGATGGTCTTAGGGCGTGTCCCCATGTGTTCAAGTAAGGGTTTTTTTCCGTCTTTACACAGAAAATGGGACTTCCTACTTGAAAATATTACGCCGTACGAAAAATGGGCAAAATCTCAAATACATTTTGCGTCATCTTGGAACTTGAAAGGTACGGCGATTTGGCAGTATTATCATCGCGACCCACTTCCATCTCATCTTCACACTTGCACTGAAATCAAATCGCGACCTGCTTTTAATCATATACTACCCTAATGACGAATAGAAATCTTGGGTTGCACGCGTCAAAAGTTTTCATTTGTTTTTTTGCAATTGGGAGAATGCACGAAAAAAAAAATGTTTGTCCGTTTGCTTATGTTGTCCACTTGTGGGCGTCTACAAATGTCATTTTGTAGACGTAGGCGATTGCTTATGTCGTCCACGTGTGGGCGTCAACAAATGACAGTTGGCGTCGACAATTGTCCCAGTATGTCAAGAGCTCTTTGCGGCGTACAAATGTCCGCAGTTTGTTCTGAGATCGTTGGCGTCTACAAATGTCAGCAGTTTGTCGGCGTCTACAGGTGTCGCAAGTATTGGCGACGTGTACAACTGCCACATATTCAAAATAATGAACGCGCAAGTAAAGATTGGCATAGGCACACTTTGAAAAGTACACCGTAAAATCAGCGCTAAATTCCAAAATAACGTTTCAAAATATCGGTTACATGGGGACACGCCCTTAGGGTCAAGTTCCATCAGTCGAAAAGTGGGGTATTTTACAGAAATTCGCGATTATCCGTACCAATTCGTACCGCTTATTTTGTTTTTATACGCGAAACAACATTACAAAGAATCTTGCCAATGCCCTCCAAAGGTCTTGGAGGTAATAATGACCGTCCGATGTTCATCCGCGAGGCGTTCGCTTCATTTTTCTCTGTAGCTGCCAACGTACCTGTAAGAGGTGGGCTGGCAGATACAGAAAAAAAATTAATCGTGACACGCTAGACAAATAACATACGTGTCACGATGGAAAACGCTGGACAAATAACCTACGTGTCACGATGGAAAACCAACGAAAATTGACGAAATTTGCACATGGTATGTACGTTTCAAAATGCAACTGAAAATTAAAAAAGTAATCTTGAAACGGTCCTTCGTCGTGCAATTTCTTTCATCACACTATTTTCGGCAAAGGATTTTCTTCATGTTCGAAAACACGAACCCTAAACAATGAGCTGGCGTAAAAGACTGGCGTTTGCAGAAAGTACAGAAGTTTTGTCGTATCATGATTTGGTACGCAGGTACATGGTACGCAATTGAAGATTTGAAGCATAGTTCAAAAGTAGGCGTTTTTATGGTAGGTCTTTGATAGGCGCACAAAACTTGGCACTAAACTCGCGTAGAGTAGGCATACTGTATGGGTGTGTGCTGTGGACACTCTTGTACGGACGTACGAATCTGACGTATGATCATAGTTTAGCGCACGCCGACGGACGAATTTTTTTAGCGAACTAAAACACGCGGACGTTCAAATTTGCAGACGCTAATATGACAAATAGTCCTTTCGTAAGTTGTGTTATGGGCTTTTCATGTGATCTTCTTAGATCGCTACTTTGATCAGTGACTGTTCGATCGTCTGAATCTGACGGTTTAAAAAAGTTTTACCTCAAAACTCACAGAAATTATTTTTTTTGTCCGATTTTTTTTCAAAATTTAGACATGACGTTTGATTCTCTATCGATCGATGTGCAACTCAACCCTATAACTATTTTTTTTCATTTTTCGACCAATACAATATGGGTCTTAAGGGCATATTGTATGTTTTGCATACAATAGGCATATTGTATGGGCCTACTTTCACCTACTTTTGAACTATTTTTTGTAGTGAAATTTGTCTGTGTGAAGATTTTTAAAAGATTTTAAATATCCGGTCAAAACCTACGTGGTGCCACTCAATGTATAACACGTGGATTACAGACTCTTCGTGATGGAACATCGACTCAATTAACCCGGGCCGTAGAGTTGGCCGTACGATTACAGAAACGACTGATGGAACTTGACCCTTACCATCTCTTTTTTGGCAGTAATATCTTCGTTCATTTTATATTTGAAACATACTTGTAGTTTGACCCATTTGACCATAGCGCAAGTAAAATATAGTAATTCATGTTTTGATTTCCTCGTCACGTCACGTCACGTCACGTCACACTAGGTCTTCCTCCTTACCCTACTGCCATTTTGATTCCTTGCCACGTGTCACGACCTCCTTCACTTTCTCATTTTTAGATTTTTAGATTTTTTTTGAAGGTTTCTTTTCCTCCAGTCTAGCGTTATGTTCTCTGTGGGCCGTCCTCCAGGGTATTGCCACGTGGCATGTGACGTTTCTTTATCTGCCAGGTCAGCACTAACTGCCCGTACGGACGACAGGCCTGAAAGATATCAAAGATGTCAAATTAAGGAGAAAACGTTAAGTAATGTGGATTATCGCTCTTCTAAAATGAGTGAAGATGCTTTTTATTGCCATGGGAGGAGAAGGAGTGTCTTGAAGGAGAAGTCAGGGTTTGAATTGAAGAGGGAGATTGGGGAAGAGATAGGAGGGAGAGGCAGGAGAGGGAGGGAGGGAGGGAGATGGAGAGGGAGAGGAGAAGAGAGAGGGAGAGGGAGAGAGGGAACGAGAGGGGGAGCCATGGCTGCCAAAGGCTCCCTTGGAGGGGGAGGTGGAAGAGACAGTATGGAGAAAATCAAGAGACTTCTTGGTAAGAATCTATGGCATCTTTGGATTTCTTAGGGTTAGGAAACTTGTATAAGTTTTTGGAATAATGCGTTCTTTGAAACGTTTTTTTGGAAAATTTATAATATTTTTGGAAAAGAAAGGTCATGTTTATGTATTTATGTGCATACCCTATTTATTTATTTGCATATTCTATCTATTTGTTATTTTTTGTTACATATTTATTTATTTATTTGTTTTTGAGAATTTCCACTGTCGTTGATCCACACTATTTCTGAACCAAATTTTCTGGTAAGGTTGTGTGCCTGGGAATTTATTTTTTCTGTTCCGTGATTTACAATATTTATTATTTAGTTAGACATTCAAATTAATTCGAGAAAACAACGTGAGCATAAATTCAAGCATACAGTAAAATCTATACTGAATCACAGGACTTTTTAAAGTTTTTTTTTTGGTGAGGTTTTTAATAATTTTCTAAGGTTTCTAAGATTTTGAAGATTTGTTGGGTTTCTTAGCCTTTACAGGGTTGTATCATTAGAATTTTATATGGGTTTCCTATGATTTTTTATTTTATTTTCACTTTTTTTTTCAGTTTCTTATGTAGTGTATAGATCATCCTTTATTTTTGTGTTTTTCATGTTGATTCCAAAGTTAAGATAGATTCTATCATCCTTTTTCTTCTACTGGTAACCCTTTTTTTTCCTTGCTTTAAAAAAATCACACATCATTGCTCACCAGGATAGTGCGGATTTTATCCGGTCACATCATATTCTCAACTCCCTTTTTGACTTTTATCTTCCTTCCCTTCCTTTCTCCTCTCTCCCTTTTTTTCATCTCTCCTCTCCCATCCCTTTTGCCTCTCTCTTTTTCCTTTCCCTTTTCTTCCTTCCCTTTCACCTCCTCTCCCTCTTTCCTTATGCCTCTTTCCCTAACCTTACCCCTCCCGTCCTCTCTTTCACGCCCTCTCTTCCATCCTTTCACCTCTCCTATCCCTCTCATTTTACCCTAGCTCCATTTCATTGCGCCTCTCTCCCTGCCCTTCACCTCTCTCCCCTCCCTCCTTTACTTTCAACTCTCCTCTCCCTTTCCTTTCCCTTTTCTTTCATACTGTTCGACTCCTCTTTCTCCCTTCCTCTTCCTCTCTCCCTTTATTTCCACCTCTATCCCTTCACTTCACGTCTCTCCCTCTTCTTTCCTCTCTCTCCTTTCCCTCGCTATTCCTTCCCTTCCACTCCTCACCCTACATTCTCTTCATCTCTATTCACCTCCCTTCTCCCTACTTTTCCTCCTGAAAATATAACTACCGAGGCTTCACGTGTCAGGTTTCTTTTCTGTTCCTTTCTCCCCCTCCCCTCTCTCTCTCTCTTCTCTCTCTCTCTCTCTCCCCAAAAACCAGAAACCGAGGCACCACGTGTCAGTTTCCATTCCGTCCCTTTCATATCTTACCTCTCCTTCCACCTCCCTCCTATTCCCTTCACCTATCTCTCTCTCCCCCCTCTCCCACTCTCCCTCTCCCCCTCTCTCTCTCCCTCACCCCACATCTCTCTCCCTCGCCTCTCCCCCTCTCCCTCTCACCCTCTCCCCCCTCTCTCTCTATCCACTTCCCTTATCCTCCCTCCA
>JBBHKE010001868.1:16225-55058 GCA_037447655.1 Zygnema cylindricum | reverse complement strand
GTTTTTTTTTTTTTTTTTTTTTTAGGGTTGGATGGCTCTTGCATGGGGGGGTCATGCTTTGCTCGGAATTTTGGCTGCCAGCCTCGCCCCTGGTAACTCTCTCTCTCTCTCGCAATCTCTCTTTCACACTTTCTCTCTCTCTCTCTCTCACTCTCGCTCTTGCTCTCACCCTCGCTCTTGCTCTCACCCTCGCTCTTGCTCTCACCCTCGCTCTTGTTCTCTCTCTCTCTCTCTCTCCCCCCTCCCTCTCCCTCTCTCCCTTTCTCTGGCTCTCTCTCGCTTTCCTCTCTCTTGTGCCCCTCTCTCTCCCTTCCCCCCTCCCCTTCTCCCTCTTCCTTCCCTTCTCCTTCTTTTCCCCTCTCTTCCCTCTCTGCTTTCCCTCTCCCTCCTGGCACTTCCCTTCATCCCCTCTCTCTTTTGGTAAAAAAAATGAACTTAACCAAAACCTTATAAACATTATATTAAAGAAAAACCCAACAAATCTCATAACAAAATAATAAAGAATAGTCAGAAACCATTTGCATCACATTGGAAAAATAAAATTATAATAAAGAAAAGAAATTAATGACATTATGAAAATATGGGTAGAAATGTATAGCGTAAAAATTTAATAGATACTTAAAAAAAAAACAATTTTATTCACTTTAATTCTCAAGTTTGTAATATTCACAACTTTAAGTACTTTTCGGTCCCCAACTTCCCTGTTTTTTCTTTCTTTATATAAAGTTGGAACTCTATTTACTGAATTTATCGTTAATTTATTTTTGGCGTCTTTTTACCTTGTGTTATTTTTGTTTATTTAATTGTTACTATTTTTTTTTAATCATTGACATTCATGTAGAGAAATGAATTTCATCCATCTTTTTTTGATTAATTTTCTTTCCATTTTATTTGACTTAGCATCTTTTATTCTGTCATTGTTTGGTTTTTTTTTGGATTTTAGGAAAAGGACAACCACAATTACCGTGGTTTTTCAAAGTACTTTTTTGCGGTGCTTTGGCATTTCAAGAATTTTTGGAAATTCCAAAGCGGTAGTCTTTTTTTTTCCCTCCTTTTTTTCTCTTTTTTTTTCTCGTCTTTTTTTTTTCCATTTTCTTTTCTTTTTCTCACTTCTTTTTTCTCTCTTAGTTTTTCTCTCTTATTTTCTCTCTTCTTTTTTCTCTCGTTTCAACGTTTTTTCTTCGCTTGAGTTTAAACTGTGAAAAAATTAATGTCATGAAATGTCAAATATGTTCAAAATAAAGCATTCGTCAACAAATAAACCACTTCATTTTTTCCATTTTTTAATGTTAGTCTCTTTTACTTTTTCGCTCTCTTTAGATATTTGTCAATTTTTAGAATACATAAATCTAGTGAAACCTTTTTCCTGATAATTTTCAGTTTCAGTTGATTAAAAAGTTTTTTTTTTTCATTTTTCATCCTTGCGAACGCAAATATTCAATTTTATCTTTTAAGTTTTCTGAAACAACTTATGGCCGACTCTTAGGATACTTTTTTTTTTTGCAACTTTTATTGACTGTTTCGTTTCTTTGAACTCCTATTTTTGTATCTTTTTTTATTCTTTGTTTAATGTTTGTGTCATTTTTGTTGATTTGACCCACTCTAATTAGTAGTGTTGTGTATCGGCAAGAAATTTATCGCGATAACACCGATACCGATAGTTATCGGTTATCTAACGGTCAGGGGTCCCGATATATCGCTCCGAAACCAACAAATTCCTTATTAGCGATAAGTGGAAAAAATATAGTACTATATATAGTCCTTTATAATATACTATATTATTTTTTTCACTGTATAGCGTGTCATGCCACGTGTAACAACCTGTTCCGTATTCTGTGTAACGGAATAACGGCGGTTCCGTCAGATGGAATAAACCGTACAATTGTACGGTAAGAACCATACAATTATCGCCGATAGTTATCGGTACCGGTTTTATCGCGGTTTTTTATCGCGATAACACCGGCATCGATATATCGCGCCAATATATCGATTATCGGCAAGCCAAAAAAAGGTACATATCGATTATCGGCAAAACCCCGCCGATACACAACACTACTAATTAGTGTGGCTGAATTAAAAGGGGAAGGTTGATTTCCACCGGTTTTTTTGCTATTTCCACCTCAGTTTTCTTGCTATTTCCACCTCAGTATTTTTGCTATTTCCATCTCAGTTTTTTTGTTCTATTTCCACCTCAGTTTTGTACCCAATTTACGTAGCCGACGAATTCTGTGTATCGGGTACAATGAGGTGGAAAATAAAATGTGCAAATAATTTCAATCTGATTTAAATCCCGTGAATGGGAAATTCAATATTTCAATTTGGGCATATTTACAAATTTGCATTTAAACACTATATTAAAGATCAATATTTGGTGTAGCGTATCAAATTGAAACCGCCTGTATTGTGGGTTTCGTTGTTTAAGTATCTTGATTGGTAAAAAAGTCATGTTTTTTTAAGAGTGTTGTTTATGACCTTCTCATGATTTCTACTTTTCGACTATCATATACTTTAGAAATGTAGATGATAGCAGGTATTGTCTCGACACTATATACAATTTCAAAAAAAAAAAAAAAACTTGTTGATTGTAGATTATAGTGTGGCTATTGAATTGCCAAAAGGGAATCAATTCAATATAAGAAATGTTGTCAAAAAACAGGAATTAATTCAACATAGATGAATCGACGTTGTTTAGAATTATATGGATTCAGTCTAAAATGTTCGAAAAAGAAACCAGATGCGGAGATTTCAACACACATAGCAAGAAGTATGGAATAAACAAGAATATATTTCCGAATCAAATACAAAGACACTGTACGGTAGTCAAAATATCCGAAATAAATTCGAGTTTATTAAGAGATATCGTATGACATCATCAAGTACGAAAAAAAAACGAAAAAAAAAAGAAGAATACTCGAAAATAACAAGAAAAATTCAAATATCCTATATTCGAAATAAAGTATAAAGCGTCGTATTCAAAGGTACGAAACACTGTATTTCATTATTTGTACTTTAAATTTGTACTACTGTACTGTACACCGCGAATCGTAATTAGAGTAAAGAAAAAAATAGAGTAAAAAAAGAGAAAAAAATAATTAGAGTTATGTCTAATTTGTGTGATAGAATTTTTTCAAAAAGGAATTTACTCTAATTTATTTAAGTATTATAATTTGACGCGCTGAATATCTCTACTGTAAATTAGGTATTCGTACAGAATCTGACAAAATGTACAGTTTATCGTCACTATGACGTTTGCACTACGCAGTTTGTTAAAACGCAGTTACATGATGACGGCTTGTATTAAATCATTATTTGTATTTTTTTACTTAATAAAGTACAATTTTGCACGGTCAGACACCGACCGTACGCCACACTATTTAAAACGGCACTGTATTAGAGTTATTAACGCTCATTCAAAAAGTACCTTAAATAGTATAATGAAAAATTTAGAATCATTTACTCTATTTAACGTGATAGAGTCGAAATTTAGGGCGACCGAATTAGAGTTATTTACTCTAATTACGATTCGCGGTGTACTGTACACCGCCAATCGTAATTAGAGTAAAGAAATAATTAGTGGAAAAAAATGAAAAAAAATAACTGCTATTAACTCTAATTTGGGTAATCATTTTTTTTCAGAAATAAATTTTACTCTAATTTACCAATAACTCTAATTTGGGTTTCTTTCCGTAATAATTATCTGCGCTGAATATCTTTACTGTAAATTAGTTGCACGTACAGAATCTGACAGAACGTACAGTTTCACGTCATTATGACGTTTGCACTACGCGGTTTGTGAAAACGTAGTTACATGATAACGGCCTGTATTAAATCATTTTTTGTACTTTTTTATTTGATATAGTACAATTTTGCACAGTCAGACACCAACCGTACGCCACACTATTTAAAACGGCACTGTATTAGAGTTGTTAACGCTGATTCAAAAAGTACCTTAAATAATGTAAAGAATAATTTAGAATTATGTACTCTATTTAGGGTGATAGGGTCAAAATTTGGGGCGACGGAATTAGCGTACATAACGCTAATTACGATTCGCGGTGAAGCTTTGTGCTTACATTTAAAGTTTTGTACCCTGTACGGAAAACTGTACCGTACAGGAGTATAGCCACTATAGCGTACTCTAATTTGCCTAGTCATTTGTTTATTTATTTTGGAGAAAAATCTTTGGATACAAACTTGACACTTGTCAATCGAAAACCCGTTTGCCAAATGCTTAAACTCAAACTAGACACGTGGATGACGTCATTTTTTTTTATCATTTGAATCTTCGACGAAGTGACCAAAAAAAAGTAAAATCCGACGCAACAAATGAAATCTGGCGTCAGCAATGCCATTCAGAATATGCCACGTGGCAGAGGTTTGGCTCGTTTTGCTAAACCTGGAAATTTCGTGATGTGACAAATTGACACTGACGGAAGAATCAAGGAGACAAACATATAAAACAAAATAGAAAACGACAAAAAACAAAATAAAATAATACAGAGAAGAGTAAAAAAGGGAAAGTAAAAATTCAAAAAAATAACGCAAAAAACTGAAAAAAAAATAAAAAAAAATGGAAAAGTAGGAAAGGACAAAAAGGGATGTCGTTTTGTAGGGCTGAAAATTAGTATTTAAGTTTCGTGGAATTGTTTATTTTTTTACTTTTTGTGAGCGCTATTTTGCCAATATTTCTTATTTACTATTTTAGGAGGTATCCAGAAAACCATCAGAGGATTTACAGGAGTTTTTTTTTTTTTTTTAAGATTATTTTATCAATTTTTTCAGGTAAATCTTTTGCTCTGGACCCCTACTATTTTTTCGTTTTTTTGAAATTTTTGATTTATTTATTTATTTCTCTCTATATTTATACATGCAGAAATAGAAATCTGTGCTTTTAGTCAGAGAAAACTATGAAAAAAAATTCGATAAAGAATTTGAAAAAAATCATAACAATATTTTGAAAGATACTCCATTCCGATTTTTTTCATAAGATTTTTTTCAATGATGCCAAAAAAAAAAGAGAAGGGGGGACAAATTATATAGGAGGGACAAAGAAAAAAAAGGGAGTTATTTTTGAAAGTAACAAAAATAGTAATAATAGTATAGTAGTTTGGGAGTAATTTGAACTTTAAAAAAATATAAAAATATAATTATGCTTCTTACACCCCCATTTTTTTTTTCTTATTTTTTTTTATAATTTTCCTTTTTTTTATTTTTTTTATATTATTTTATTTTTTTTACGAGTTTTTTTGCCCTTTTTTTTGCAGGTGAAAAAAACCTTTTTTTTTTTTTTGGTCGAGTTTTTTATTTGGGGTTATTATTAAAAATTTATTGTACACAAAATATTAAAATTAAAATAATGAAAATGAATTCCGAATTCGAAAAAGAAAATGAAGTCCATTTGAACGGTGAAAAATCAAATTTTTTGACCAACGAAGATTCAAATTCAAAAAATAAAATAAAATTTCAAACAAGTGAGTTTTCTTTTTTCTTTTTTGGGCTTTTTTTTAGAGCTTTGCTCAACTTTTACAAGGATTTTGGTTATATAAAGGGAGAGGGAGAGGGAGAGGGAGTGGGATTTCTTTTCCAAAGATTTTTCTTGGGCTTTTATAGTTTTTAGGTTTTTACTTCCAGTTTTTTTTTTTTTTTTTTTTTTTAATTGGAATTTTTTCAGAGATTTCTGAAACGTTTTTTTTTTAATCTTGGCATGACAGATGGCAGTTCCCCATTGGTGGGTTGGGAGGAAGAAATTCGTCTTATTCCCGACTTTGAATTCGCTCCGAATATTATGGAATGGCTTTTGGAGAGAACTGAAAAAAACGGAGTTTGGAACTGGGATCATGTGACACTTGTGAGATATCTCTCTCTCTCTCTACACTCTCTCTACACTCTCTCTACACTCTCTCTACACTCTCTCTCTCACTCTCTCTCTCACTCTCTCTCACTCTCTCTCACTCTTTCTCTCTCTCTCTCGCACTCTCTCTTTCTCCCTCTCATCCCGTCTCTCTCCCTCACTCTCTCTCTCTCGCCCTTTCCCTCTCTCCTTCTCCACCTCTTCTCACTCGCCCTTTCCCTCTTGCCCCTCCCCAGTTTTTTTTCTGTGTCCCTGTCTCTGTGTGTCTCTCGCTCTCTTTCTCTCCCCCCCCCCTCTCGCTATCGCTCTTTTTCTCTCTCACTTCATCTCCTCTCTCTCTCTCTCTCGCCCTCTGCATACAAACGTTTTTCTCTCTGTTTGTCTCCGCGTGTGTCTCTCTTTTCCCCTCTCTCTCTCTCTCGCTCCATCCCTCCCTCCTTCCTTCCATCCTCCCTCGTCCTTCCTCTCAAATTCCTAAACTGCTGTTTGGAATTGGGGTTATGTAACACTCGTGAGATATTTTATCACTTCTCTTTTCCTAAAATGCCCATTTTTTATATCTCCCTCTCCCTCTCCCTCCCCCTCTCCCTCTGTCTCTGCCTCTCCCTCGCCCTCGCCCTCGACCTCGCCATCGACCTCGCCTCGCTCTCTCTTTCTCTCCCTCTCCCTCTCCCTCTCCCTCTGCCTCTCTCTCTCCCTCTCCCTCTCCCTCTGCCTCTCTCTCTCCCTCTCTCTCTCCCCCTCTCTCTCTCTCTCCCTCTCTCTCTCTCTCCCTCCCAATCTTCCTCACCCGCTCTCCCTCCCTTGTGTGTGTGTTTGTCACTAACTTTTATCCCCATATTTATTTGTTCAAAATGAAAATCAACTTCGATTTTTTTATCATTTTCCACCCAGAAAAAATAAGATGAAATAAAAATTAACATGACTTGACTTCTAACTTCCAACAAGAAATAAATAAAATAAAATTCTCACCTCTTTTATAATATATTACAGGGTTGTGAAAATGAATAGAGTAAAAAAAATAATTTTTGGGGCGTTTTTTTTTTTCTTTGTAGAAAGAAGCATTGGTAAAAAACGGTTTAATGGAGGACGTTCGATTTTACATGCGACCTAAAACTCACTCTCTCCTTGCTGTCTGGACTCCGGGAGAGTATGTCTCTCTCTCCCCTTACCCCCCCCTCTCTCTCACACACACACTCTCTCTCTCTTTCTCTCTGTCTCTCTTTCTCTCTCCCCTCTTTCTCGTCCTTCTTCACTCTTTCTGTTTTTTGTCCTTCCCTCTATCAT
Source organism: Zygnema cylindricum (assembly GCA_037447655.1). Taxonomy (NCBI): domain Eukaryota; kingdom Viridiplantae; phylum Streptophyta; class Zygnematophyceae; order Zygnematales; family Zygnemataceae; genus Zygnema; species Zygnema cylindricum. The sequence goes on along the minus strand of JBBHKE010001868.1, from coordinate 47,920 downwards.
CCTTCTTTTCACCCTCAACCTTATCCTCACCCTTATCCTCACCCTCGCCCTTTCCCTCTCCCTCTTCCCTTCCTTTTTTTCTCCCCCTTTTGTTGCTTTATTGTTGTTTTGTCTGATTCCTATGTTCGTCTTATTCTTATGTTGCCTTACAAATAACTGGCTGGATTTGTCTTGTTTTTATTTTTTCCTTGCCTTGTTTTTGTCTTATTCTTGTTTTGTTGTATCCTCCTTATGTTGTCACTTTAACAGCAGGCTTTATTTGTCCGATGTTTACTTTTAACTTGTTATTCTTATCATCTTATTGTTGTTTTCTCTTTCGCTGGATTTCTTTTAACACGGTATTAACGCTTCCATTACCATTGATAACGCAAACCATTGCGGCGCCAATTGCTTTTCTCTCCTGTCTTCCCTTCCTTTTCCTTTTTATTTATTCTCTTCAGACTCTGATCCTCTGGATCTCATTGATGGGTTCCTCCCCGGCCCTCTCTCCCAAATTCCGCCTCCGTTTGCCCCTTTATTGCCAATAGCGTTTCCCTAAAATCTGCCAGTAATGGCCAGCCCCACTCGCCAGCCAGGTTGTATTCTCCTCCTGACGACTTTTTATTATGTTTTCTATGCTAATTACTTTTTTTATAAAGTTTTCTTCCCTTTTTTTTTCAGCTTCACTCGGTTTGGGACCGGGATTTACCATTTAGACGTGGATTTTAGAAAGGTGCTTTTTTTTTTCCCCTTCTTTTTCTTTTTAAATGTTTGAGTTTTTATTACCTCTTTTCTGCCAGTTTTTGTCGAATCTTCGTTGCTGGTAAACAACCTTTTTTTTTTTGCTTTTGTGTATCTTTCTTCCAATATTTGGGTGAATGGTCTTTTTGACGTTTGGTATCTTTTTGTTGATTGTTGTTTTCAGCCTTTTCCCCAGAATCCGCCGTTTGAACAAATGTTGATCGGTCGATAAAAGAAGGTTTTATTTTGTTTTTACCTTTTTTTTTTTTTTCTAATTTTGCATTTTTTTTGTAGTTTTTTATTACGTTTTTAGGGAAAAGGAGAGGTATATAAATAGTTTTTTACGACAATTTGTTTATAACATTAACACCATGCAAAATATGTGATTTGCCGGATTTTGGTAAAAAACACGGCTTTTTTTTCCATTTTCTTATGTTATACAGTGTTTTGTTGTGGCTATTGCTATGTATTACGTTAAGGTTATACCTTTCGTTTTTTTTTTTTTTTTGCAGGTTTTTTTTAAGGCAAAACTTCGGAACGGACCAGAGGGCGAAATTTACGCTGAAGGAAATGCACTATTTGTGGTTGCCAAAAAAAACGAATAATTCAAGTTTATTTTTTATTTTTTGAAAATAACTTGGTGTTTGAATTCTTGAACTTGAATAAAGTTCGAAGCTAAACTCCTTGGACGAACCGCAAAAACGAAATAAAATCGAATCGTATCAAACGGGGATTGGATTACAAACGAGTTGAATCATAATTATCAAAATCAATCGAATTTTGTCGTCAATTAAATTGAGTTGATGTTAATCGAATTTAATCAAAATTTCCAATTGAATTTTTGCAAATCGAATTCTATTGTTAATCGTATTTTACTGCCGTATGAAAAAAAAAATATTGTGCCGCACGGTGCCTTATCGTTTTGTATCGTATGGTATTATACGCTATAATATCATATGAATTGAATTATTTCGAAGTGAATCAAATTGAGTCGAATTGAAGTTACTAGTATTAAATTGATCGAATGGATGTGAACCGAAACAAATCATTTCAAACCTTTTTGAATTGAATTGGGCAGAATTGGGATAGAATGAAATTGAATTCGATGGAAATTGAAAGGATTTTTATCAATTAAGTGGTCAATAGTGGATCTAATTATTGGGTTGTAGAGAGGTTGGAATAAAGGTAAATAAGAAGCAAATGAGGAGGATATACATTTTCTTTAACAGGATTGTTGAAGAATAAAAGGCTGCTGCCGAAATTGTGAAATATGGATGAAGATTTTTTTTTAAATAATTTCTTTGAATGTTACTGTTTTTTTGACTAACTAAAAGGACGTGTTCCACGTGTGGGAAATGGCAATTTGTTGTACGTTTTTTTTGTTATCGCTTTCCACTTGTTTTTTACGTTTAATTGTTTGAAAGCGATCCAGGATCGTTATCAGTTTTACCAACAATTGTGCCATTTTTTTTTCGCCCTCTGGCACAGATTAGTGTTAATAACGTTTTTTTTTTTTTCTTGACACTAATCCTTTAAATGGTCCTTTACCAGTCGTTACCAGATTCTTCACAATGCCAATATTGATGGTGTAGTTTGAAAAATAATTTGCGTCCCAAGTTCTTCTATAACGATTGCATGATAATCAAAATGATTATACGGAAACATAAGTAACTTAACAATACATACTAGGTCCCACGTATTGAGCAAATTGATTGTGTTATAAGTCATATAAATTATTTGCAAAGAGGAAAAAAGGAAAAGGGTCAACATCTTCCATCCATGGAGGAAATTGCACTGAAGCATTATGATTTAGGAATTCACATGTGCTGTGTCATTAGAAAAAGTTAGGAAGTCCAATGACAATGTAATATTAAGATTAAGTTTTGATTACCCATTGTTAGGGGCAATTAGTGTTAACAGCATTAATTTATTTGTGACTTTTTCCGGACAATATACAATAAACACCTTATCACACTATTCAAGGCAAGGCTCTACCATGTCACTTTATCCTAAATTAGTATAGATGATTCTAATTTCACTTCACTACTAATTCCTTTAAACGAAGAGCGACAGGAAATGCGTGGCCATTACTTATATTTTCAACCTTATTGACTTATTGTAATGATATTTAGTAAAAAAACCCAATGATTAAATTAGTGTTGCCAATTCTAACTCGTGGAAAAGTGTAGTGAAAGCCCTTACCTCCGTGTTCAGCTGCCTCAGTTGCATTCATATACCAATATAACTCTGCCATGTATATGCATTTTTTGATTTACAGCCAGTTTTACTAAATCAGGAGCGTTACATGGAGTTCCACTTTAACTGCGCCATATGCGGCACCGTACAGCAAATATTGACGGATATCTGGAGCTGAGCTACATGGAGCTCGGAGTGTACAAATAGTTAAACATTACCGTCTTAATGCAAAGCGGGAGAACTCTAATAACCGGAACAAAATCGCATGGAACTTGGCAACCGGCAAAAGTACGGAAGGTACAACTGTGAATCGCTTTCATAGCGTTAATAACACTACAGTTTCAGTACAGCAGTTCAGTGGCATTTCTTCCGGTATGTGAACAGAAATTAGTTGATATTATAAAATTATCCGTTCATTATATTAACTCAATGAGCGGTCGCGAACATTCCACGTCACTTGAACGTTAATTAAAGTTAACAGCACTAAATTAAAATTGTAAGACCTAACTGTGATGCTCTTTAACGCTAATGACAATTTACGCTTTACTGAACTGCGATATTAACACTTCACTGCGGCAGAATTTACTCATTTAGGGTACTGTACTGGAGTACGCCTGAATTGTACGGATAACCATTTCGTAAAAAAATGCATACAGTACATTAGTACAGTACGGCAGTTTTATGTACGAATATTTGAAACGAGAGCATGGGACAAAGCCACTGTACGGTCGTACGGATGCGTAACAAGTTGAATTAAAAAACAGGCGTTTGCGTTTTGAGAAGCGTTGGTTCCGAAACCATCAAAGCCTGAACCCTAATTCTGGGGACACAGGAAGAGGGAAGTAGAGAGAGAGAGAGAGGGAGAGAGGGAGAGAGAATAAGAGGGAGATCCATGGATGTACCGCACAATCCAATACATCTGCACGGATATTAAGAAATTAGGGCAAATCCGTACATCCGCACCTAAGGAAGTATAGAGGGGGAGAGAGAGAGTGGGAGAGACACAGAGGTAGAGGGAGAGAGAGTGAGAGAGGGAGAGCGAGAGGGAGAGATAAAGAGAGTTATTCTTCCCACGTGTCTAAACCCTAAAATTGACACGTGACCCCTACAATGCTTAAGCTCCAAAATACTCTCTCTCTCTCTTTCTGACAAGTCATGGGTTCCCTCTCTACCTTCTCTCTCTCTCCCTCTCTCTCCCTTTATTAGCCTTCCCCTCCCCCATGGCTCAACGGAGCCTGTTTTCCACCTTTCGCACTCTATTCCGTCCTCTCTCCTCCCTCCCCCCTTCCGCATCTGATCTTGCGATTGAGTTGCCGGCTGCCCGACGTCGTGATTTCGCTCTTCCTCCTCCTCCTCCTTAGCTGAGACCAATGTATCTCCCAAAATGCCAATTGGCTCTCAGTTGGGCGTAATCGCCTCCCTCTCCTCCTCCCTCTCCCCCTCCTCTCTCTCCCCCTCCTCTCTCTCTCTCTCTCCCTCCTCCTCCTTCTCGTCCTTAGCCGAAACCAATGCCTCCTCGTCAGCCCTTCCCTCTACCCCAGAACCCCGCAAAATGACAAACGAGTCCCAAAGGGTGGGCGTGATCGCCATTAAATGCGGTATGACTTGCGAATGGGACAAATGGGGTGTACGGATGCCTCTCACTGTCCTATGGGTGGACGACAACATCGTGGTACAGGAGAAGACGAAGGAGAAGGAAGGGTTTTGGGCGCTTCAGGTGAGTTGGTGGTTTAATTTTAGTGTTGAGGGTTTTTTTTTTTTAGTATTATTATTAGGATTATTACTAGGATTGTTACCATATGAATTAGAATTTGTATTAATTTTTATTGGTATTCGCATTGGTATTAACATTAGTAATAGTTTTACAAGTTGTACTCTTATTTGTGGGAGGACTAGTATTTGTATTAGTACTAGAATTAGTATTTATTTGTTAGTATTTTAGTTAGTATAGTTGGTATTAGTATTTGTGCTATTATTATGATTGGTATTAGAATTATTATTATCTTAATTACAATAAGTATTGACAATAGTGTTAGGCGTAGTATTAGAATTAGGATTAGTATTATTATGATTTACCGTAGTCATATTCATGTTCGTTCCAGTATTCGTATTTATGTTCATATTACTTCGTTTTTATATTGGTATTCATATTTCTATTTTGGATTCTTGTTCGTCTTCATATATGTATTAGGATTCGTATTCGTGTTTGTATTTATATTTGCATCAGTAAAATGGTTATTATTATTTCTATTATTATTCAAATTTGAAGATTGAATAGTATTCAACTTTGTGTTTTTAATTATACAAAAAAGCAAAGCCCTCGCCCTCCCCTCTCCCTCCACTCCCCAGGTCGGCTCCTTCAGAAAAGATCCAAACTTCCGAAATCCCCCCATTCCCCTCCCTTCTCCCTCCACCCCTTGGAAAAAAACCCATCTCACCCTTTGAAATAAAAAACCTCTCTCCCTCCCCCTCCTCCTCCTCCTCCCGCTCCATGGGTCCATTGCCGCCCAGAAAAACCAAGCACCTCTCAAAAATCTCCCCTCCCTCAAAAAAGCCCACCTTCCCCTCTCCCTCTACCCCCTCTGGAAAATAACCCCCGTCCCCCCCCCTCCCCCTCCCTGTCCCCCTAAGTGGGCACCGGGCACAAGAAAACCAAGCATCTCCCCAAAATCGAACTGGGCCACAAAACCTTCTACTCCTTCCCCTCTCCCTCCACCCCCTTGAAAAAAAATACTCCTTCCCTCCCCCGCCCCCTCTCGCTCCCTCTTGCTCCCTCCCTCCTCTCCCCCATCTGAGGTGGGCGCGGGGCACAAAAATTTCAGTCATCTTTCCAAAACTGAACCGAGCCACAAAATCTTTTCCCTCCCTCCCCTCCCTCCCCTCCCTCTCCCTTTACCCCGTCAGGAATTTATTATTTTCTCATTAAAAAATCCCCTGCCCCCTTCCCTCCCTTTCAGTTCTTCTCTTCCAAAATACACTCCCTCTCCCCCCCTCCCTCTTTCGAAGCACACTTCCCTTCTCTCCTCCCTCCTCTCCCTCACTGCAGAACACATTGTCTCCCCTGCCCCCCTCCCTCTCCCTCCCTCTCCCCCCCTTCCCCTGTGGGTGGGCACGGCCTCCTGCAAACCCAAACAGTTCCCTAAGCCCGAACTAAACCACCTGCTCGACTTCCCTCCTCCCCCTTCCTAGACACACTCCTTCCCTTCCCTCTTTCCCCCTCCCTCTAAAAGTCTCTCTTCCTCCCGCGGGGGGGCACTGGGTACGAAAAACCCAACCCCCTCTTCAAACCCCCCCTGGGCCCCCTGGCTGCCTCCCTCCCCCCCCCCCTCTACAATAACCCTCTCTCTCCCCCTCCCTCCCCCCAGATGGGTTCCGGCCTCCAGAAGGCCAAGCGGCTCTCCAAGGCCGCCCTCGGCCACCTGGTCGCCTGCGGCCTCGCGCCCCCGCACCTGCCGCGCCGCCTCGCACAGTTCCGCGTCACGTCCGACGCCATGCTACCGAGGGGGGCGAGAGTGACAGCGGGGCACTTCAGGGCGGGGCAGCACGTGGACGTCACGGGGGTCACGACGGGGAAGGGTTTTCAGGTGGGGCAGAGGCGGGGACGGGAGGAAAGGGCAGAGTGACAAGGAGAAGAAGAGGGAGAGGGACAGTGAGGGCCAGAGGGAGGGGGAGGGGGGGAGGCGGGGAGGCGGAGAGGGAGAGGCAGAAAGAGACGGAGACAGACAAGGAGCGGCGGAGAAAGGGAGAGTGAGGGGCAAGAGTGTAAAGAGAGAGCTGGACAAGAGGGAAGAGAAAAAGAGGGAGGGTAGGGGTAGAGCGTTAAGGAGAACAGCGAGAGAAGTATTCGATGTTTGAAGAAGAAGAGAGAAAAGGATGGGGTGAGGGGAGAGGGCAAGAGAGGGGAGAGAAGCCGCATGGAAAAGAGGAAAAGATGGAAATCAACAATTTTATAATTTTGTTATATACCTTTCAGTTTCATTATTCTGTAATTCTCTAATTTATGAAGCCACGTTGAAAAGAGGTAAGGAAAACAATAGGTCCGTAATTCCGAAAAATGACTCAGTTCCGTAATTCCGTACTTTATAACTCCGTTTCTCTTTTTTCCTCGTTTTTTCCGTTTTTTTACATAACAGGGAGTCATGAAGCGTCACGGGTACCGAGGAATGCCGGCTTCTCACGGAGCCTCTCTCTCTCATCGAAGTGGAGGGTCCACTGGAGGGAGACAGGATCCTGGGAGGGTGAGTCTCTCTCTCTCCCCCCCTCTCTCTCCCCCTCTCACTCTCCCTCTTTCTCCCTCTTTCTCTCTCTTCCTTTCTCTCTCTTTCTATCTTTCTAGTCTCTCTTTTCTTAGATGGAATATTTTTTCTGTTCTCTCTCTCCCTCTCTTTCTATCTCTCTTTCTCTTTTTTCTTTGTTGGGGAACTTGATGCCTCTAGTGTTGTGACCTCTCTGTCCTTCACCCACCCTCTCCCCCTTCCCCTCCCCCTCCCTCTCCTCTCTAGAATCGTTTTTCAACCAAGATCAAACTTCATAAACTGACAATCTAAAAACATAGATTCCATTTTGACCCATCTCATTATTCTTTATTAATATCATGTTTTTTTTTTTTTCAAAGATCTTTTTTAACTTTTGGGCTGAAAACCCATTTGGGCGTCATTTTTCTCTTCGCGTTTTTTTCTCTCTATGTCTTTCTCTCTTTGTCTCTTTCCATGTGTCTGAAGGGGTTTATACGCGTTTAAACAGGTTCTAACGCTGCTTTGTCAGCTCTTTAGTATGTAAGCTTCTACAGGAAATATGGGAGGAGAATAAAGGGTTGCATGTGATAATTTTATTTGCATGGTTTTAAACGGGTTATTTATGAGCTTAAATGGGTCTTAAACGGACACTAAACGGGTTTAAACGTGGTTTTATCAGGTTTTTAAAAACAAAGCTATGGCGGGAAGAATGGGAGGAAAACAGCGAACGGTTCAAAACGTTTGGATTTACCGAATCGACCCAGCGAAAGGACTTTTGTGGGTTCGTGGGCAGGTATAAAAACAGTTTTATCTGCCCGTTTCTAACACCCTAGTCTTGTTCTGATTTTTTTGGTTGTTTGATGTTTTTTTTCTTGATCTTTTTTGTTTTGTCCCCTTGTTTCTCTTCTTTATTTTGTTCTCCTCTCTCCCTTCCTACCCCGTCCCTCGCCCTCCTCCTCATCCCTCCCTTACCCTCTCCCCCTTTTCTTCTTTTTTTCCGGGCAGGTTCCTGGGCACAATGGAAATTTTGTTCTTTTGAGAGACGCCGTTTTTAAAAAACCGGACCCCTCCACTCTCCCATTTCCCACTTATTTCCTCCCCCCTGGAGAAACTGTCGACTCTCGTCCCCCAATTATTGCCGATGTCGGGAAAAATCCATTTAGTACGGAATAACATTTTTTAGGCTTATAATATTTTTCCCTTTTATTTTTCCTTTTGTCCCCTTTTTTTGTCTCCTCCCCCCCCTTTTTTTGGCTCTTTTTTAGTCCTTTTTTTTTCGCCTCCTTTTTTTCTTCTCGTTTTAGCCCTTTCTTTTTCTTTTTTTTTTCTGATTGTTCTATTTTTGTGATGACCGGGAGCGTTTGTTTGATTTAATTGATAAATAAAATTGTCCATGTTTAATGGTTTTTCTTTCCCTTTTTTTGTTTCTCCATTCTTTTTGTTGGTTTCTGTGAATTCACTTTTTGTTCCTGAAAATGATAAAAAAATAAATAAAAGGTTGTACGAAATAAAACACGCCCATTTATATGACAATTACCACACTCAAAAAAAATAAAAAAATTGTATACAATGGTTTACCACCTTGCTTTTTAATTTATCATGCCCGTGTTTTATTTATTTAACCGGAGATATGTAAAATAGAACAATATGCAAAGCATTATGTCATCACCGCCGTTTGTATTGTTTCTTTTTAGTGCCTATTAATTTCTTTTGTGCTTGTTCAGTTTTTTTTTTTTTTTAATTTGCAAATAGAATATGACTAAATTCCTTTCAGCCACAGATATCGGGTATTATTTTATCTTTTGTAAATTAACTTTTCGGGGCAAATAAAGCTAAAAAACTTTACTTACAGTTTCCACACTGGAATATGTGAATAAATAACATAATCCACAGTATCTCACACATGCAGACAAAGGGCCAACTGTGACGATAATAGTTCAGAAGCTTTAAATTAAACATTTTTATCCGCACTAATTCATAGATATTAAGAGATACACCACTTATTTGGGCGTATTTATTACTTTTATCAAAAATCACATTGTAGTGTTGCTAATCAAACAATGATTGATAACATTGGGGCGAGGGTCATTTTCCGCAGTACACTCCTCTACAACTTGCACCAATACATGGTAATGACACTATTTAGACCGAGAATTTGATAGACTTAAAAATCATTTTAAAATGTTAAAAGTTTAATGCTACTTTCAAGCTAATAAAGAGAAAATTGTTTAGTTCTAATAGTTCTTGAAACTTGTTAACTGTACTTACTTACGCACCATGTAAATTAGTGTGGGATTAAGGGTGAGAGGCATCCGACAATAACAGCAAAATAGAAAACGCCAAAAGCTACAACCACGGATCTCTTCGACTTTTGCAACTAAAAAACCCTCACTCAAAAAAAAATAAAAAAATCGATATGAACAAATCTCAATCGAAACCAGGAGAACTCACCCGGAAAAAAATATTACTAGCATCATTATGCTCCGTTGCCGGGATTTGAACCCGGGTCGCTCGGGTGAGAGCCGAGTATCCTAACCGACTAGACTACAACGGAAGATGTTGACTGAAATAATGTTAACATATTTACTATTTTTTAAAATATTAAATAACATTTTGGTTTGTACCCCTAAAAATGTCGCATTCGAAAAAGACCTATTTCCAGCTGCTGGCGGTTTCTGCCACGTTGGCTACGCCAATGTTGACCGCCGGCTAATATCTGCTTCCGGCGTCGTCTCCTTTTCTGTCTAATTTCTTTCTGGCTGACAGTTTCTGTCGCCGTCAGAAAGCGCATGCAGACTAAAGGTTACAAATATCGCGACGCTGACTGGGATTTGAGCAGACCCGGGATAGAGTTGTACAGAAAGTACAGAAAGTACAAAATAGTACAGAATAGTACATGAAAGGACCAGGCAAAAAAAGCTTAAAGGTTCGACCGCCGGTCAATTTCCCGAAACTTGACGCCAATTCGCATGGGCTTTTTTTTTTTTTTTTGTCTGTATGTGACATAGGACCTGCCGTCGAAAACATCATCCCGTCAACATCATCTTTTTGTCCGAACCAGAAACATCATTGTGCCGTTTTCGGCTTTAAAAAACATCATTTTTGGCTTAAAAGAACAATATTTTTGTCTAAGAAAACATTATTTTCGTCAAAAAAACATCATATTTTGACATCATATTGTCAGAAATATCTTTTTTTCTCATGAATAGTGTGTATTCGACATCGTATTTATATCGTGTTTGTTTTCAGTTTCTGCAATCCAGTTTCTTGCCTTTGAATTTTATCTTTTGATAAAAAATAACCAAAAATTTTATTGAGTTGTGTAAATTTATATTCTAGGGCTTTTATTGTTAGAAAGAACATCTCAAATAAGTTTTTTTGAGCCATTTTTGAGCTATTTTTGAGCTAATTTTGTATTATTGTTGTATACATACATATAAAATATATACATATATTTATATGTGTGTTTATTTGAAATTTATATAATTTTTGAAATATATATATTTGATTCGAAAAAAAATAATCAAATAAAAAATTGAAGTAGAAGGAAGAAAAAAAGGGAAATTTTAATGCGAGTCACCGAATTTCCGCCCGAAATTAATCTTGTTTACGACGGTTTAAAAATGGAGAAATCGGGTTTATATAAAAATATAAATAGTTCGGATTCAGAAATTGTGGCTGAAAATGTTCCTTTAATTTCAGATGAAGAGGCGAAAGAAAATCGACTTTTGAAAATCGGCGCTTTTTTGGTGCGTTACTTTTAAGAAATTTCAATTTCACGGAATTGAGGAAATTTTTTACTTTTTAATTTTAATTATAATTCTTAATTTTAATTTCTAATTCTTAAAATGTTAATTTTAATGGTAGTTAAATTTTCATTTGAATTTTTGTAAATCAGCTCATTTTTTATTTTTCAAAAAAACATTTTTTTTTTCCCTTCTTTCTTTTGGCTGAATGAAAAAAACATTAGGACTTGAAGAAATTCCAATTTTGGGGAATTGAAAAAATAAAATTTTGTAATTTTAGTTTTTGTTTTTCCGCTCTTTTTTTGCACTATCTGGAAAATGGTGAAGGGGATCGAAAGAAATTTCATATAATTTCACTAAATTTTAATTTTTACTTAACTTTCTATCTTTATAAGAAACCTCAGACATGCCTTTCTTGAACACAATTTAGAGTGTTTGAGAATGTTTTGAAAATATTTTTGAAACTGTGGAGTGAATTTAAATGCAATCATTTACAAGGGAGGTAGAGGGAGAGGGGGAGGGTTGCGCGAGAGTGGGGCCAGGAAAAAAAATGATTGTAGCTTTAAAAATGGTGTTTTTTTTATGCTGTAAAATTAATTCTGTGTTTTATTCATGTAAGGTGCACATTTTGGTTGAAAAAAATCTTCAATTTGAATTTCAAATTTGACTACTGAAATGATTATATCAAAAATCGTGCGTTAAAACGGTTTCAGTCTCTAATTGTTCTTTGTATTTTTTCTTCCTAACAATAATGTTTTTTTTGTTTTTTTTTAATTTTATAATTGCAGAGTATTATTGGTCTAATTTTGATACCTGCACTTATGTCCATTGCTTTTATTTTTGACATTTTTGGATCACCAGGTAATATATTGTTCTTTTTTTTGATACCTATTTATCTCTTTTTTGATAAATCAATCACTTCTTGATGTATTAATCACTTTTTTTGATAATTATTGCTCTCTTTGATCACTTTTTTTGATGTACATTAATCTCTTTTTTGATGTATTAATCTCTTTTTTATGTGTCGATTTCTTTTTTTTCTGATATAACAGTTGCTGCTCGAGAAAACAATAAGATAATCTGGGAAACCCAAAAAAAGTGGGGAATTTCAAAACATTAAGGGGAATTTTATGTTTTTGCTTGGAATTGTCCTTTTCCATTTAAAATTTATCATATTTGTTTAATATTTAGGAATAAAATTAAGGCTTTTGGAGTAACCAGTTTTTGAACTTGTTTTTTTGAAGCTAAACTTTAGTACATAATAAATTATGTAGTTACATAATTATTGATTATAAAGAAATATAACAATTAGAATCTCTTCCAAATTAGTTTTTGAATGTCTCCTAACAGTAAGAATTGACATACCCCAATTAGACCCAACAAAAAAAAAAGGAAGAAGAATATATCCTATTTCAAAAATATAATATGCCATTAAAAAAAACATTGCAAAACGATTTTTATTGCGTTTTCTACAATCTCTATTGAATGTTTTAACAGTCTTTTTTTTTGTACTGATTTTGACCCTCCCTGTCTTTTCTTCTCTCCCTCCCTCCCTCTCTCCTCTCTCCCTCTCCCCCTGTCTCCCTTCCCCTCTCTCCCTCTCTCCTCTCTCATCCCTCTCCCCTTCCCTCTCTCCCTCTCCCCCTCTCCCTCTTCCTCTCTTCTCTCCCTCTCTCCCTCTCTTTTTTGTCTATATTTTTGCAGTGGACGACGGCCCTTCAGAAATCTGTGTCAGTAAATGGCCCCATGTTTGTAAATTTGTGGACCCCTTACCTGTCCCTCCCTCTATCGACGTTTCTACGGGGAAAATCATTACTATGGGAGCCCATAAAATATTTCATGTAATTTTTTTTGGTTTTTCTGTTTTTTCTTGTTTTTTTTTCGGTTTTCTGGTTTATTTTGGTTTTTTCTTGTCGGTTGTTTTTGTTTGGGTTTTGTTGCACTTTTTTAAACCAACCTTCTATTTGAAGCCTTCCATTGAACGCCTGCAAAATAAAAGCTTTGTTTTTTTAATCAGTTTTTTTTTTTTTTTTTGTTTTTTAAAATTCATCTAGACATTCCTCTGATTAAAATTTTCATTTTTGTCTTCGTTATTTTTTGTCTTTTTTTTTTTTTTCCCACAAAAATGTTTGAGACATTCCTGCGACCTTCTCAAGAACCTGCTTTCCTATCTAAACTTTTACTTTTTCCTATCGCTTTTTCTCTTTTTTGTTTTTTTTTTTTGCAGAAACTCCATCGAGACATTCCTCCGACTGAAATGTATGCATACGGAAGTTCCCAGGAAACTGCCTCCTTCCCTGGCCCCCTATTGGAGGCCAAGAGAGGCATTCCCACTCTTGTCCAATGGGTGAACAACATCACTGACAAACAATATATGCTCACAGTGGACACCACACTATTTTGGGCCAATCCTCAAGGAGGAGGAGTGCCTATTTGTGAGTTTTTTTTTCCCTTTATCTTTCTCTCTTTGTCTCTCTCTCTCTCTCTCTCTCGCTCTTTCTCCACTCTCCCTCCATCTCTCTCTCCCTCTTCCTGTCCCCTTCTCTCTCCCCATCTCCTCTCCCTCTCCCTGGCTTCCTCCTCCCTCTCCCCCTCTCCCTCGCCTCTCCCTTTCCTCTCTCTCTCCCCCTCCCAATTCCCATCCCTCTCCCCCTCTCCCAATTCCCATCCCTCTCCCCCTCTCCCTCTCCTGAGCCTTTATCTCCATAGGGAAGAGATAGAGAGTTCCTCCGAATAACCTCCTCAAAAACCTCTAAAAACTACCCCAGATAACCCCAAAAAATATAAAAAATAAATCCCAAAAATCTCAAAAAAACCTCGAAAACACCGCAAAAAAAAACCTTAAAAACCCTTACCTTTTTTCCCCATTTTTTTTCAGCGCCTCATCTCCATGGGGGAGAGGTAGAGAGTTCCTCTGATGGTCACGCGGACGCCTGGTGGACCAATTCCGGAGAAAGAGGGCCAAAATTTGTAAAAACCCTATTTAATTATCCTAATGAACAAGAACCGGCCACTCTTTGGTACCATGATCATGTCATTGGAGTCACCAGAATTAGTGTTTATTTGGGTAATTTTTTTTTCCTTATTTTTTGGTGTTTTTTTGGTATTTTTTTGGTGTTTTTTTGGATATTTTCTGGTATATTTAGTTTGTTTTTGTATTTTTTGGTTGTTTTTTCGAGTATTTGTCACTCTTTGGTACCATGACGATGTCAAGTCACCAGAATCTAGTGTTTTAGGTGATTTTTTTTTTTTTTTTGTTTTTTTTAGTATTAGTTTTGCTTTTTTTGGATTTTTCTGGTGCAATTTTTTTGAGAAACCTATGATCATCTCATTAAAACCATTAGAATAATTAATGTTTCTTTCACTGCATAAAATGCCTTTTTTTATTTTTCTGTGCTTTCTTTTTTTGTTCTGGAAAAGATAAAAAAGGAGGTCTTGTATTTTCTCAACATGATTAAATTAAACATACTCTATTTAATTTACTTATTTATTTATTTACATTTTTTATTTTTTTTTATGCAACAGGTCTTGCAGGAATGTACGTTTTGAGAGACCCAAATGGGTTAGAAAAAAAATTAAATCTTCCTAAAGGGGAATTTGAGATACCTTTTGTGGTACAAGATAAGCAATTAAAAAAAGACGGTTCCCTCGATTTTCCGTTAACCGGAATTAATCCCCATGTCCACCCCTATTGGGTACCGAAATTTTTCGGCAATATAATGTTAGTCAACGGAAAGGTGAAAAAATAAAAACTTCAATTTTGCTTGCTTTTGGGTTTTTCATTTTTTTTTTTTTTTGCAAGCATGATCGGTTTTTGGAATTCAAAAAAGCACAAATATTTGTTTCGTCGAAACATTTTGTTCTCCCTTTTTTTTGTTTTTCTGTTCCTTTATTTCATTTTGTTTATTTTTTTAGCAAGCATGACTATTTTTGGAAGTTAAGAAAGCACAATACTGATTTCGAGTTCTAACCACACTTCTTTCTCCCTCCTTTTTTTTGTTCTTTCGTTTTCTTTATCTTTATCTTTTTTTTCTTTTTTTTGTCCTTGTGCTTTCTTCTTTTCTCTTTCCTTTTTTTGTTTTTTTTTGTTTTTTCCAAAATAGGCATGGCCATTTTTGGAAGTGAAGAAAACACAATACCGATTCCGAGTTCTAAATGGGTGCAATGCTCGATATTTAAATTTAACTTTGGGAGTCGTACCTGGAGAAATAAAACAAGTACCTAACAATTTTTCGATCCCAGAAACTGATTTACTTTCTTTTCACCAAATTGGAAGTGACGGAGGATATTTAAACGAACCTGTTGAATTAGAAAGTCTTTATTTAGCTCCGGGAGAGAGAGCCGATATTATTATCGACTTTTCGAGAATTCCCGATAAAGAAAGTACAATTTATGTTGGAAATGGAGCTCATGTTCCTAATAAAAAAACGGATGCAAATGTTCAAGATAATACGGTTCTAATGCGATTTTTAGTCCGAGAAACGGAACTCGAAAACGTTCGCGAAAATGAAAATGTTCGTGAAAACCTTCCGAAATTTTTGAACAATCTTCCAAAGATCGGTTCGAAATTTTTTCCGAAAGATGTTCAAAATGTGGAAAAAAATGTTCAAAATGCAGGAAACGTTCCGAAAAACACAAGAATTTTAGCTAGTAAACCGAATCTTCCGGAGAAATTGAATAATATTCCCGAACCGGATGTAAATTCTTCGATTTTTACGAGGTGGATAGTTATGAGAGAATATAGTATTGGGGGAATTCCTGCTGTCTCCCTCCTCGGAAATAGTAAATGGTCGGATCCGGTAACCGAGACACCCAGACAGGTAATTTTTTTTTGTCAATTTTTTGTTTTTCAAAATGTTTTACTTAAAAATATTTATTGATTTTTTTTTCCAGGGAACTTTGATCGCATAATTGTTGTTGCAACATTCATTTTGCAAACGTTTTGGGGAAGATAAGAGAAACAGATAGCTGAAATCTCTTCTCAAAATTTTCATTAGATTAAACTGTTTTTTTTGTGATAACCTCGCAAATTTTAATTTCACATGTATTTCGTCTTTCAGTACAATTATCCAAATCATCATTTTCTTCATTCTTAGCTGGTTCTCTCTCCCTCTCTCTCCCTCTCTCTCTCTCCCTCTCTCTCTCTCTCTCTCTCTCTCTCTCTCTCTCTCTCTCTCTCTCTCTCTCTCTCTCTCTCTCTCTCTCTCTCTCTCTCTCTCTCTCTCTCTCTCTCTCTCTCTCTCTCTCTCTATTTTACTTTCTTTCACCATTTTCAACTCATTATTCATTTAAAAAAACTCATCGTTACTTTCTAACTCACCACCACCACCACCGTCCAAATTAATAAACCCTGACCCTCTTGTAGGGAGGAAAAATATATCATTATATATTTATATCATTTCAAATTATTAATTTTTTTATTTTTTTTACAGGGTACGACGGAAATATGGAGTATTATTAATTTGACAAGTGGCCCTCATCCCATGCATTTCCATCTCTCTCCTCATCGCATCCTATGGCGACGACCGGTTGACCGAGTAAAAGCCGAAGAGGGACTCTGTTCCTTTACTGATGACTCCCTCCCTAGTTGCTATACTGGTATGAGCTCTTTCTATTTGTGTCTCTTTCTCCTCTCCCTCGCCCTCTCGTCTCTCCCCTCTCTCCCCCCTCTCCCCTCTCCCCTCTCTCCTCTCTCTCTCCTCCCCCTCTCCCTCCCTCTCTCCCTTTTCCTCTCTCCCTCTCCCTCTCTTTCACTCTCACACTCTTGATCTCTCTCTCTCTCTCTCTCGATTATGATCTCCGTCGATTCGATTCCCTGACTCTCCCTCTCCTCTCCTTCTCCTCTCCCTCCTCTCCCTCCCTCTATTATCCCTTCACTATTTATTAATAATTTTTCATTGTTTTTTAATTATAGGCCCTTCAACTCTCCCCCTCAAAAACGAGAGGGGTTGGAAGGATACCTCCGATATGGCGGCCTCCTCAGTTACCCAAATTTTGATGCGTTTCACTTCTCAGGTACATTTTTATTTGTTATTATTTTTTCAACTTCTTTCATAGGTTTTTTATTTTGTGAATTTTTTTTTTTTTTTTTTGTCGATGATTGTTTGTTTCGATTTGGTGTTTATTTTGTGGTTCTGAATTGAACATGTTACTTTAAAATGGAATAAAATTAATTTTCTTGTAGAGAGAGAGAGGGAGAGGAAAGAGGGGGAGGGAGGGGAGGAGGGAGGGGGAGAGAGAGAGAGGAGAGAGGGGGAAGGGAGTGTGAGAGAGAAGTGTTTTGGATGTTTATGTTGGGAATGATGGGAATAATACAATGTAAATGTAGTGAAAAATGTGGGCATTTCTGATGCTAGGAGAGGGAGGGGGATGGTGAGGGAGGGGTGGGAAGAGAGGGGAGGGGGAGGGATGGAGAGGGGGAGGGATGGAGAGGGGGAGGGAGAGAGAGATAAGGATGTTTTCTATTGTTTCCACGGGTTCCGAGTGCATTGAGTTTCTCTATAGCCCTTTGCACACTTCACCCGGTAAAGAAATGAGACTGCTAAAAGCTTCGAGGTTCTTTTTTAAAGCTCAAAGTTGAAAAGGTCTCCACATTTTTCAAAAGGATATATGTTTTTTTTAGTCTCAAGAAGAAATAGGGATAATTTAAGGTGCATGTTGATAATCCCTCTCCCTCTCCCTCCCTCTCCCCCTTCCCCTCCCTTGCCCTCTTCCTCTCCCTCTCCCTGTCTTGAGTTGTGTTGGCGTGGTTTTTGTTTTCGTTTTTTTTAGTTTTGTTTTGTTTGTTTGTGTGTTTGTTTGATTTGTTTTTCGTTAAAACACATTTTTTGGATTTTTGACATCGGGACCTTCGATTGTCTCATCTTTCAAAAATGCCAAAATCGAATCAAAAATTTTCTGTGTTGTTTGAAAAACATTATTATTTTGTTTATTTCTTCCCTCTCTCCCTCTCTCTCCTTCTCTCTCCCTCTTCCCTTTCTCTCTCTCCCTCTTCCCCTCTCCCCCTCTCTCCCTCTCTCCCTCTCTCCCTCTCTCCCTCTCTCCCTCTCCCTCTCTACCTCTTCCCCTCTCTCCCTCTCCCTCTTCCCCTCTCCAATCTCTCTCTCTCCCTCTCCCTCTCCCTCTCTCCCTCTCCCTCTCTCCCTCTTACCTTTTTGTAGGACGGAAAACCTTTCGGTTTCGATCCTACGGTGGGTCCGGGGTACGCCTGGCATTGCCATAGTCTAGATCACGAAGATAACGAAATGATGCGTCCCATTGTTATTTTACCCCCATTAAAAACTTAGAAAAATAAAAATAATTTTTATTAAAGGAAAAGCCTTTCTGAAAGGGCTTTGAAAATATATGCATTATTTTTTTACCCCAACTTCAAACAAAAAACTAAGATGCATGGGAGGTAAAAAAAAAAAGGCTTTCTTTTGGAAAGTTTTTGGAAGAGCATCGAAAATGATGTAAGAAGATTTTTGTTCAAAAGGTTTTCGAAAGGCTCTCGAAACAGATAAAAGATTTTGTGCTATATGTTATTTTTATGGAATATTAATGGGTAAATCTCCTAGGGTACATTTGGTTACAAATGGAAAAATTGCGTTTTTTTTTTTAATTTACGGGAAGAGGATTTGACACCCGAAGTTATATAATAGAGCAAAAATTGAAAGTCATTGCATTTTTATTATTTTTATCCCTTTTTTTTTCTTTTGTTTGTTTTTAAGGGGTTGGATAAACCCTATTTTCGTTTTTTGGGTAGCAAAGAAACATTCTTTTGTTGTACAAAACAAATTATTGGAATCAATTCTGGGTTTTTTTTTTGTGGTTTCTTTTTGCTGAATTTGGAAATTCTTTGTTGACAAAATAATGCTCATGATGTATTTTTTATTTAACAAAATTTGTAACTATTAAGAATGTCAATGTCCTTTTCCAAATGTGTGTTTGTTTTTTTCTCTTTCTTTTGATCGATTGTTTTGCTTTCCTTCATTAAATTCAGAGGATACAGATTTTTCAAACCTAGTCTGGGTTTTTTTTTGTTTTTTCTTTTGCCTGTATTGTCACACTGATTTTGCGTGTGGTTTTAACGCTTTTGCACATTTTGTGAACGTTTTTAATTTGTTCGTGTGCATTTATCGAACTTAGCACCATATTTACTGTGCACAGGTTACAGTAAAAACGGAAAAATAGAACAGTTCCTTTTTCCAATAAAGGAAAACATGAGACTCATTGAATAATAACTGTGAGAAAAAAAGAATGTTGATTCATTTATGGATGTCAATTACTCACCTGTTTTCAATAAAGCTTATTACTGTTATTATTTACAACAGTGGTAAAAAAGAAAAAAAAAACAACAGACATGAAACAAATCTCTGCTATTTTTTTTTTGCAGAACATTTAAAGCAGAACAGAACTGAACAAATCATTATCAATTTCCATGGATTTGAGAAGATTTTAATAATTGATTTTAAGGCCAGGAAAGGACACTTCTTTTTACCTGCAAGCTGATAAAACAGATTAAAACTGTTAGTAAAATACATGTTTTAGCAAGGCATAGTATGGTCAGCTTATAAAATACGAGATAGGAATGTTACAAACCAAGAGGGAGTGGGAAGCGAGGATACAGTTCAACAGAAGTCGAGAGTAAAGAGCTTCAATAGAAACGTAGCTTCTATAGGAATCAGCATGTGTGAAACTTTAGTACCAGCACATTGCCAACATGTGTTCTTTAGCTTGACAGGATTCTGCACAGGTGACTACATAATGGTATTATAGTGGGAGTCAAACAAAGTGTCTAATCAAGTTTCTGTCAGCATTACACTTTGCTACATTACTGCTTCTTAATCAATGATATAACTTCTGACAGTGAGTGGAATAACATGATATGACGGTTCTTCATATGATCTAAACCCAGAAATATGGAAGAGTATACACACAATTTAGGAAAACATTCGTTATTGCACTCAAAAATTTCCTGTCCATGCAATATGCTCCAAAGGCAGCAAAAATCATAAGCTCAACAATGCACGAAAAAGGTCTTGCCATTTTGCGAAGATCTCTTATCTCACTTCAACAGATTCAGTACCTTTCAAATTAAAAGTCATTGTTGACATTCCAGAAAGATTTGACAAAGCCTGTAAATACTACACAGGATATCTTAAACTGTGAATACGAAACACTCACAGAAATCACAGAGCACTCACAAGTACTAAAAAGTAACTGCTTTTCAATAGAAATGTCTGCAACTGGATATTTCTACATGGCATCAAAAATGCCCTAATATCTTATTATTAATGTCCCACACTATATACAGAAAAAATCTGGCAAATTGCAGAAAAACTACCTGCCACGAAATTCTTGCTTTTGTATCAAGAATCAGACATCTGACAGGTAAAACCTTCTTAGCCTCCAAAACCATACAAGGTTCGTCCTTGTCGCTTTAGTGCATAAACGACATCCATGGCTGTCACTGTCTTCCTTCGAGCATGCTCAGTGTATGTTACAGCGTCACGAATGACATTCTCCAAAAAGACTTTCAAAACACCACGAGTCTCCTCATCTGCACGGCAAAGGATACACAACAAAACCATTAATCAGGTGTTCCATTCAAGAGAAAAAATCGTGACATTACAGGCACCTAGTGATTGCTAAAAAAAAAACAATTTCAAAATCTATGTAATTGAAACAGAAAAAAACCTGGCAGATTCAACCCTATCATATAGAAAACAAAGAAACGCACATATCTTTCTCAGACATTTGGCAGAATAAAATAATGACTTCATATGAGAGACGAAAAGTACAGAATCAGCTGAACAACTGGAGCATGAAAAAAAAACAAACAAAATAGAACAAAGTAAAAGAAGCAACAAAAGCAAAACTAGAGCAGAACCAGCTTAAGCGACACAGCAAAAACAAACGAAGGATATGCGATTAAAAAAGAGAAGCACTCCAGAATAGCCAAGAGACACTGCAGAAGGAAACGTACATATAAGACCACTGATACGTTTGACTCCTCCACGACGAGCCAATCTCCGAATAGCAGGCTTGGTAATGCCCTGAATGTTATCACGCAACACTTTCCTATGGCGCTTAGCACCGCCCTTTCCAAGTCCCTTTCCACCCTTTCCGCGTCCAGACATGGTAGAAACCGGATAGAAGCTTGCAAAGAAAGGGTGTAGGAAATAATAAGGCAGACACAAAGTCTCAAGACAGATGAATGAGACTACAGACGAATGAGAGAAGAAACCTGTCTGCAGAGATTAAGTACTAGCCAGATGAAATAAAAAGAGTAAAGCAGTGAAAAGCCAAAATTTCCAAAACCAAATTTGCGAAACCAAATTTCAAAATTTTTGGAGTTTGAAGTTTGAAAGTTTTTGGAAATGCTTCTACTTTTCTACCATTTCATTTTTCGATGGTCTCCATGAAAGGGCGAGGAAGAGGTAAATGAGCCCGTTACACGGGCAAGGTTCGTGTTTGTGTTTATGCTTGTATAAAGTTTTTGGCCAGTGTAATGGTTTGAGCCCTTATTGTCCAATTCACACGGATTTGGATTTTTTTTCCGATTTTCACGTAGTATTCGCGACTTTTATACTTTTCTTAAAATCTGTTTAGTTTTCGCTGTATATAACATATACGAAAATGTAAGGAGAGCGTAATCATAGAAAATCCTTAAAAAATCTTAAAATGTACGGAAAATTAATAGAAATGTACAGTAATATACGGAAAGTGTACCATACAAAACCTAATGGTACAACATTTTTTTAGCAGTCATACTCAAATATAAAGGAATGTACGACAATGTACCCTAGAAACCCTAAAATCCCCCCTTTAATTACCCTAATATGTAGGAAAATGTACGACCACTGTACGTAACTACACGAAAAGTGTAGCGCAGTTGTATTGAACTATACGGGAATGTACGTAAATGTAACCTAGAAACTCTTAAATATATAACCCTAACAGGTACGGAAACTACGGACGATGTACTTACATGTGTGAAAAGTGTGGGGTTGTTATACTCAAATATTCGGAATGTAAGGAAATGTACTCTAAAGCCCGAAAAATCCCTTAAATAACCTTTAAATGTGTAAAATGTAGAGACATTGTCAGTAATGTTGGGTATCGAGGGCCTGTTTCCAATATTATATATATATATATATAGAATTCGAGGTACCCGATATTCGATGTATCGCTTCGATATATCGAGAAGCAAAATATCGCGATATTTTTGCGATATATACATTTATTTTTCATCTAAATTTTTTTCAACCCCCCCCCCCCCCCCTTTGGGGCCCCCCCCCCGGGGGGGGGGGGGGGGGGGGGGGGGGGATTTTCCGTACAAAATTCCGTACTGTATTCCATACTATATATGTACGAACAACCACTTTTTACCCAAATATATCGCAAAAATTTATGTTGGTCTCGGTACGATATATCGCAGACCCTGACCGATCGATATTCGATATATCGAATATCAAAATTATCCCGATATGATTTCACCCGATACCCAACACTAATTGTCATGAAATGTACAAAAATGTACTGCTACATTGGCAAGTACGCATTTTATAACATTTTTTTCATCGTTAAATGCGTATCGTGCGTAGTATTCGCTCGTTTGTTTCGTGCGTATTATACGCACGGGACATCTATGGCCAATCTGCACGCTATGCGCCACTTTTGGCGAACCGCGCTTACTTTTAACGACGTTTATTTAGGGGGCGGTACGGCTGGTAGTCTGTACTGTGGACTGTTGGCATAATAGATTGTGTCGGCCGTACGGCAGTCTGTATTACGACGCACGGCAACGCTACATTGTGCCAGCGGTACGGCGGTCCGTACCGCGACCCATGGCAATGCTACACCGCGAATCGTTATTAGTGTCAAAGTCACTAATTTGGGTTCTTAAAAATTTGATTTTTTTCCTCAAATAGGATTAGATGATTTTAATTTTTCTTTGACGTTAATTAAGGTACTGTAAAAAATAGGGTAAAGAACGAAAATAAAATAAGATCAAAATAGTGTGGTGTACGGTCGATGTCAGACCGTAGATAAATGTACCTCTCTAAGTGAAAATTTTACAAAAAATGAATTTAATCAGACGCTCACACATAGGAATGTGCGCTAAAAAAACGGGATTGAAACGTGATTATTCTGACACGTAAATTAGTCTGACCTGTACGGATATTTAACTTTCACGACGGCGTACGATTCCTACTATTTTGTAATGTATATAATTTTACGGGGAATATTCCATTTTCGCTGTTCGTAAATTATAATTATGGGTAAGTCCCCATGTAATTTTGTAACTTAGCAAACTTATTTATTTTAAAGGCGATCCGCGGACCCGCTGCGTCCCTATGTGTAAGAATGTATCGTAAGTTACGTTTGTGAGGATTGTATACGTCGAGAATACCTGTGACGGTTGTCAACGTCTAATCGGACGTTATTTTTTGGAACTGCTTGTGTGACGTCGCATGTCTTACCGTGACATTGTAGACGTACCGCCTTCCACCCTGTACCGTTTCACGGTTGAAGAAGTTACGCTTTGCCTTTGCGTCTCCTGTCCGGTCGACGTGAAATGGCATCAAAATTTCGAGACCCTTGCGAAAAAAAATCCGTACTGGACGAAAACGGACAAAACCAAACAAATTGTGTAATTTTCTTTGTCGTATTAAATGCAAACAGACAAAACATAACGACTTCCGTACTTTCCTTTGTCTTTGAAAATCGTGTGAAATAATTTGAAAATTACGGCACGTGCGAATATGTGTTCCTATTTGTTTATGTAATATCCCTAGTTTTAAAACATATCGCGCATGTGTTTTAAAGATAAGGTTGAATGACGTTTTTTGTCGTCGAAGTGGATCGAAAAACACAAGACGACAATTTTTCGTACATCCTAAGTTCGAAGGTGACGCAAATTGACCTCTACAAATTTGCGATGCCTTCGTACGGTTGGAACTTACGCAGTACGACGCTAAGTTTTACAGGAAAACGACAGAAAAAAACCCTTACTTATGCACATGGGGACACACCCTAAGCCGAAATGAGAATATACCTTTTTAAAAAAAAAATCAAATTCTTAATTAGCATCAATTACGCTAAATTTTCTTCAACACTATTTAAACTTTGACACTAATAACGATTCGCGGTGTACATTGTGCCAGTCGTACATCGGTCTGTACCGTGACACACGACAACGCTACATTGTGCCATCCGTACGGTTGTATTTACTGCAACAGAGGCAACGCTAGCGGTACGACGGTCTGTTCACCGACGGTTGTCAACGTAACATTACGCTAGCCGTACGGCGGTCTGTACACCGACGGTTGTCAGCGTCACATTACGTCAGCCATACGGCGGTCTGTACACTGACGGTTGTCAGCGCAACATTACGCCAACCGTACGGCGGTCTGTACACTGACGGTTGTCAACGTAACATTACGCCAACCGTACGGCGGTCTGTACACTGACGGTTGTCAACGTAACATTACGCCAGTCGTACGCCGGTCTGTGCAATTCTCTGTCCTCCATTGGACCACAGAATACAGGAAGCCTCTAGATAGTATTTAACTAACCCACTTTAAGCCACAACCACTGCTGCCCAAGAAGGCAAACTGACAATTTGACTGCACCCCTGTGTAGCCTGAACTCCCCTGAGTCCGTAGAAAAAAGAATCACTGAAAAAGGCCAACCAGGCGATAAGTTATACCCACGGTACGGCCGTCCGTACTGCGTGTGACGGAAAAAATCCAAGACAGACACATCGCCTATATAAGGATTTCCGGAGGGGCGAACACCGTTCTCTTATTTATATACTGACAAGACAAAAAATGCCCGTTACACGGGCAAGGTTCGTGTTGTGTGTGTTTATGCTTGTATAGTTTATCAAAGCCCGTTACACAGGCAAAGGTCGTGTTGTGTGTGTTTAAGGTTGTATAGAGTTTTTGTACTCTATATATTTGGGAACAACTACAGGTGGGTTTTTTTATGAACTATACAAATGTAAATTATATATGGTTGCGCTAGCAATTTCAACTGACTAACTATACTTAACTAACCATCCTCCGCCCATATATATATGTGTACCTATCATAAAACACATGTTTATTTTTAGCTACAACTTTCATGTTGGTGTGTTTTGTTACACAATATGATTTTGTTCACATAAATCAATCAATGCCCGTTACACGGACATGATTCGTTTCGTGTTTTGTTATGCTTGTTATATGAGCATGTATCATGTGTTGTTTTATCACGCTTTGTTGAGCCTTACCAAAGTATTATACAAATATATGTTTCTGTGTTCAATAAACAATTGTACGACATGCATTATATGTGTAGAGTCTCTCTGTAACTTTTATTCAAACAACACCCATAGAGTGATGGTATAAGCATAGAAATATACACACTTCCAAACAGCAAGAATATTCAATTAAAAAACACTGGTGTTAGAACATAAGTGTGTCGAAGTATGTAAACCTATGCAGCTTACTTTAAAACGTTAACAACCCAATTAGGATTAAACATATTTTTTTATATTAACTTTTTATAGCTATAACAATGCTACAGATAAGTTTCTTTTGAAACTTATTTACTTCACTATTGTAAAAGAAATGTCAAATTTCGCATTGTATTACTTTCTCATGTTTATGGAAACATCTAAATACACCATGGATTGCTATTAGTGTTAGACACGTTGATTCAACGCTCTTTTCTTTTTCCTATCTCGTTTGTTTTTTCTCCCCCGTCCCTCTCTCTTGTTGTCTCTCCCCTCTCCTTCTCTCTCTCCCTTTTCGTCTTCTATCTCTCTTCTCTCCCTCTTTCTTGTTGTCCGTTTATATATTGTTGGTTCACATATTGTTTGTTTATATATTGTCTCTTTAAACATTGTCGGTTCGTACATTTGCAGTTCATATCTTGTAGGTTCATATATTGTTGGTTCACATTTTGTCGGGTGTACATTGTCGGATCACATATTGTGAGTTCTTGTTCAGCTCGAATATGCGTACTGACGTCTACACACCCTGCAACAACAACCATAGGGTGTTTGCGTTAAGGTCATATACGCATCATAAACTCTTTCAAACTGCAATAGTGAAGTAACATATGCTACTGACATCTACACATTTTGTGTCGCTTTCATAAATCAACCCCAATTTAAAACAAAAAAAATGCAATGATATATTATTACTGCTTGTATATTTCACAACTTAGCAACGTACTTGCATGTAATATGAATTGTAAATCAATAACAATAATAATATATCACTCTATAAATAACCGTTTCTTACGAATTACAATATTTCGTAATCTTTCATTTGATATGTAATTTTAGACATCAATTGAGCCGGGATGGCACACGCGTACCTTTTTTTTTTCTCTTGCGATGTATGTTGAGGCATCAATTTTGTACCGACGGCACATGGGAAACATGGGTCGTGGTCATAAGGGACATCTTGTTTTGGGTCGCACGGACGTACAAACATCGCCGCGCGCGCACACAAATATCGCCTATTTAAGGTTTTAAACACGGCAGCCAAAGGTATATAATTTTTAATCGGAAAAAACCGATTTTTAATTTTGTATTTTTTCTCTTGACAGTAGTAATTCACTCTTCATGGGAACAAAACTATAGGGGTATCTGATCAGTTAAAGTGTTTTTTTTTACGGTACCGCCTGTGGTCGTTCGTAGATACTGGCGGACGACAATGTTGCATTACGCCAGCGGTACGGCGGTCCCTATTGCAGACGATCGCACGGTACCGTTACTTTGTATTAGTTTATATATTGTTGGTTCACATATTTTCGGTTTATATATAGTCTCTTCATATATTGTCGGTTCGTACATTTACATTTCATATCTTGTAGGTTCATATATTGTGAGTTCGTACATTGTCGGATCACATATTGTAAGTTCTTGTTCAGCTCGAATATGCGTACTCATTGACGCATGAACTGAACCGAAATGGCACACCCGTACAAATACTTGAGAGCTACAAAGATCTTGCGTTTTTGGTATTTTTTGGGTTTCGGGGTTTTAATAAAACATATTGACACAACATTACTACAATTTTTGATGTTTTTAAAGCGTTCCTAAATAGTCTTCAACTAAAGTAAAGCGTTCCTAAATAGTCTTCAACTAAATATGCATATAGACCATATGCGCCATTTTCTACCCTACATTAGTACGCGTAACGCGACGGCCGGCAACAGGACATTGTCGCCGGCAGCGTAATATTCTGCCAGCGTCACTGGCAGCGTGACATTGTGCCACGTCGCCGGCAGCGTAACATTGTGCCACGTAGCCGGCAGCGTGACATTGTGCCAGCGTAGCCGGCAGCGTGACATTGTGCCAGCGTAGCCGGCAGCGAAACATTGTGCCACGTCGCCAGCAGCGTGACATTGTGCCAGCGTAGCCGGCAGCGTGACATTGTGCCAGCGTAGCCGGCAGCGAAACATTGTGCCACGTCGCCGGCAGCGTGACATTGTGCCAGCGTAGCCGGCAGCGAAACATTGTGCCACGTCGCCGGCAGCTTAATATTGTGCCAGCGTCGCCGGCAGCGCTACATCGTGCCCGCGGTACGGCCGTGTGACGGAAAAAATCCAAGACAGACACGACGCCTATATAAGGATTTCCGGAGGGGTGTATACTGATTTCATTTTTCGATGGTCTCCATGAAAGGGCGAGGAAGAGGTCCGTGTGTTAGTTTTCAAAAGTGATGTTGTGAAATTGACCGTGTGAAAGGATGATGTACTGTGTTTTTTGAAGTACGATTCTTCTAGCATCAAAGTACAATATTGTGTACGTTCAGTCAGGTACGGCCGTCCCTTATAATCTAATGCATGTCGATTCAAATTTAGAGTTATCTTAAAACTCGAGATTGGTGCAAAAGTGAACCTGAACCGCTCAATATCACACTATTATAATACTAGATTCTTCCAAGTAATCGTTTATACTTTATGCAGTATACGTATTTGTGGTGCCGCACCTGCTGTCGATACGTATGTCCACTAATGTGATGTAAATGATAGTGATGTGGCCTAGATTCAACCTGTGGTGTTATGTTAATATCAAAATTTGGAGGAGAGTTCAGGGTTTTGTGAAGTGATGTGACACGGTGAACGGCTTAGCGCGTTTTCACGATTTACATCTAACGGTTGACGTGAACAACTAACTCTGAATCTTAAGGCCCTATTTGGTGGATTTTGATTGGCCTAGTGAATCCTTTCTTATTTGACTACTGTAGTGCATCTTTTCCCTCCGAGGGACAGAATATTTTATATAAAGCTGTGTGGATTGTGGTAGTCTGTGTATGCTAAACTTTCCCTGTCTTCCACA
Source organism: Zygnema cylindricum (assembly GCA_037447655.1). NCBI lineage: Eukaryota > Viridiplantae > Streptophyta > Zygnematophyceae > Zygnematales > Zygnemataceae > Zygnema > Zygnema cylindricum. The sequence continues at coordinate 19,697 of JBBHKE010001868.1, read as the reverse complement.
GTAACTTGGATATCTTTCACAAGGTGATAGCTATCATTGATATAAGGTCGAGTATCGGTTTTTCCTTCCTTAGTCATTGTAGACATGGCTCCCAAAACTGATGAACAGAAGGCCACAAAGAGCAAAGCTGAGAAGAAGGTGGCAGGAAAGAAGCCTGTGGCATCTCCCTCAGCAGAAAAGAAGCCAGTGAAGGAAGGAGTAACAAAGAAGAAGAAGAAGGGATCTAGGAAAGTTGTTGAGAGTTATAAAATTTACATTTACAAGGTTCTTAAACAGGTGAGTTTTCTCCTGAAATGCACCTTGTGTTCGTTAGTGCTATGTAAGCTGTGTGTTGTGCTTTTCATTTGAACCAGTTGTAGAAGTTTCCCGTGTGTTTTGAAGGAGGTGACTCTTTTCTTGTTGCGTTATGTTTTTGTTTTTATCTTCCTTTATCTAAATTATTTTCTGTGGAACATACCCAGGCATTTTGCTACAGTTCTGTTCGTGAAAATCGTAAGTGTGGCAGAGTGATTTTTTTTTTGCTTTTAGGTTTCCCCTAATTGCTTCATTTTACTCTCCGCAGGTGCATCCTGACACGGGTATTTCTTCAAAGGCAATGTCTATCATGAACTCCTTCATCAATGATATTTTTGAGAAGCTTGCTTCTGAGTCTTCTCGTTTGGCGCGGTACAACAAGAAACCTACTATAACCTCACGAGAAATTCAAACTGCGGTACGACTCACTCTTCCTGGAGAACTTGCAAAACACGCAGTGTCAGAAGGCACAAAGGCTGTTACGAAATTCACCAGCAACTAGGCCTTGAACTGCTGGTTTTTTTTGTTTCGTTTGAAACGCAGGAGTGTTGTTTATCAGACTCTTTGTACGAGTATTTAAAAAAATATAGATGTAGGTAGTGAAAACCTTGCTCGCCATGTAAATTCATTTCCGTTTTAAAGAGCGTTTTTGTAGAAAAGGTGCAGGAGTTTCTCCTGTATTCAAGATAGATTTTTAAAATTGTTACAGGAGGTTTTTTACTCTGTTCAAATCTGGCGACAAGACCTTGGTACAATCCTTTTTTCCCATTTGAGATACCCATTTTGTGACTGGGGGCTCTTCTGTACCTTCTCTTCGCAGTGGCTTTATAGTATTATTTTTTTTTGGATTTATAGCAGTTGTTATGCTTGTTTTATCGATGTTATGGAGTTTATTTGAGACTACTTCTTTGAGTGTTTATTGAGCTTGGGAAAACTTCCATTGAGTTGTTGATTTGTTTACTATTGATTGTATATTGATTCTTGAAGCAGATTGGCTATCGCAGTGTACATTTGCAGTGCTGCTTATCTATACTGAGTCTTGAAAAATGCAAAAGCTATGGAATCTAACTCTTCCTGTTTTTGCAAAATCTATTCACGTGCAGTGTTTTTTTGTGGATTTAAATGTATTGCAGAGGTTTCCTCATTTCATCTAAATTTGTAGAAATTATTTGGCTGCTTCATTCTTGTTCTGTCTTGTTTTTGAAATGGTCTGAAACCTTGTTATGTTTATTATCTAAATTTTTCATGTTAGTCTCTGGCCTCTGCTCCAATAAGGTCACCTGTCTGACCTTTTCTTTGTCATGTGGCAGTACTCTGACATTATCTACTGTAGATGCATGAAACAGGTACTTTTATCTTTATATTACAGTGTGAAAAAAAAGTTTGTGCCTGCACATACACCAAATTAGTAAAAACCTAAATGGTTGCCTTGTGGCAGCGTCACATTGCATCTCACACACGGGGGTTTTCCTGCATTGCCAAGTGGGGCCGAATTTGGACAGGGTACAACACCGCTAATCATTTATTAGTGTTAAAGTTATTTTCGCCACTTAAAACATCTTTTCTCCTTGTGCACTTGTTGAATTGTCAATCGGAGACTGCCAATAGGAAGGTGAAAATCTCACCTTCTAATAGAAACCATTGGATTGACAATTGAGACGTGTGCACAAAGAAAATATGTTTTTAGGTGGCAAAAGAAACTTTAACACTAACAGTGATTAGCGGTGTAGCTGCCTGCTTTGAGGCAGCAAGGATAAATAAGGGACCAATAGTTGTAGAAGAGTTTTATGGAACTCGCAATAAATTTGAAGCACTTTAACCTGCTTATGTAGAACTTGAGAGTCAGAGAAGCCATGCTATGACCTTGCCACCATGTGGCACCCTGTGGAGCACAAAGGTTTGGTCTACCCCCCCCCCCCCAACCCCCACTCTCTCCCTCCCTCTCTCCCACTCCCACTCTCTCCCTGTCTCCCAATGTCTTTCTCTCCCTGCCTCTTTCAATTTCTTCAATCCTATTCCCATTTTCAATTGAACTCCTTACTTCAAACCTATTCCTTATTTTAATCCTCTTCCTTCATTCCTTTTCTCTTCTTAAATCCTGTTCCTGAAAATTTGTTTTCAAATCTCTTATCCTTCGAAAAAAAAAAAAAACAGATTTGCTTATCTTCCCGTTGTTCTTGCATTACCTTGAATTTTTTTTAATGGGGTAGTTGTATGTACACCATTACTGGCAATACTGGCCAAAAATTACTGTAGTTGTACAAAAATGTTATGTTTTTTCAGAAACCGTACTGTTTCATACAAATACTGTGATTACTGTGCCAGTAATGCCAATTACAGGGCTTGTAGAATTACCCTATTAAAAAATTAATAGTCAAGTCACATAGAAGCAGCATGTTTTTTTTTGTTGTTGTTGTTTTTCTTGGCGTTGGAATTCGTCTATAGAGTGTTTTTACAAGCTACGAGTGTATCCTTAGGTATGCAAACTTAATGCCGACAATTATGTTTTAGAAGAGCTTTAACAGTTCTAAAAAGTTTGAGGGAAATCTTGTATTGAAATTGTAAATTTTCCTGACTGATATAGGATAAATATAACCTTGACAGAGATATATATGTAGGAGTTAAGGTCGAGAAAACACATGTAGGGTTAGTAATTCACTTACATAGCCTGTTTATGTGCTTATCCTCGAGATTTGAGTTGTCTTTTTGCTCTCGGCAGTTTCAACAACAGTTCATAATCGAGAATAACGACGACTCCTTTCGTATTTTCGTCGGTTTTGCCTTGATTTTCTTTTTTGTTTATTCCCTTGTCATGTGGTTCTTTCAGTTTTAGAAATGCTACTTCATTTTGTTCCTATGGACTCAGATGGTTTACCATCGTGCTTTTTAATAAAGTCGCCCCCCGTTTTTAACTGAAATATCTTTACTGTTTTTACTGACGGAAGGCTGATTTTGGGTGAGTTGTCACTATTTTTTTTTCTTAGAAATATAAAAGGATAACTCTGGAAAATCTCGAAGTATGTTGAAAGTTATGTTTTCGAAACATTTTCGGAACGTTCAAAAGTGTGGCGGTTTTTTCCCAATGTGACACGAAAAATGGTATGGCTGCGAATACTTTTTTACCTTCCAAGTAGGGGGGAAAGAGGGGGTGGCTAAGGGGAGGGGTAAGAGGAGGGGT
>JBBHKE010001868.1:0-15750 GCA_037447655.1 Zygnema cylindricum | reverse complement strand
TCTCTCTCTCTCTCTCTCTCATCTCTCTCGCTCTCTCTCATCTCTATCTCTATCTCTATCTCTATCTCTATCTCTATCTCTCTCTCTCATCTCTATCTCTATCTCTATCTCTATCTCATGTATATAAATTTTCAGTTGACCATTCATATTGAGTGAAAAAACATTATTGCAAATTTTAATATCTAACATAATTGAAAGTGACATAAATGACTTTTATTTCAGTTAAGGGTTTACTACAATGTCGACTTTTGCCATTCATCTTTTGCACATTGACTGATGCAATTGGACCAAGTTTTGTGTATTTATTTGTCGGAATCTGGAAAAGGTTGACAAGTTATCAATACTTGGGAGAGGGAGGGAGAAATTGAGAGAGAGGCAGGGGGAAGGGAGGAGCAAGGAAAGAGGAGTCTGTTTTTCACATCTAAGTTAGTGAAGTCATTGAAACCTTTGATCCTAAAGTCCTAATTTGTAAAAATAACCAGACGCTTATCGCGAGTATTTTTCTGCTGGAACTTATTTTTCTATTTAAAAATATATTTTATTTTCATGTTCATGGAGGTGCCAGCTCAGCTTATTTGTCGTTTGGTACTTTGGTATATAGGTTTATTGTTCGACCTTTACTATACACGGTGTTTTATGTGAACAAACTAGATGATAAAGTTTGCATACAGTATCACATTTTGCACTGGAGTGCATAAAGCACACCAGCGTATGATATGAAAAATTTCACACATGCGTAATATTTGAGCAGGGGAATCTGACGTTAGATCATTTGAAAATCTTGAGTTTAATTGGTTTTCAAGTTTTATTTTCATGACAATTGGGCAGCTTTATGCTAAGAAGAGAAAAAAAAAATGTTGCGACAGCACTGTTCTGATTTAGGACCCAATTTGATACTGTACGAATTCTATACTGAATTTCAAAATCCTGTACTGTACGGGTTTTGTGCGTTTAGGAAGAAAACGTATAATACGGGTGCTATACGCGCATACTATTTTGCACATTAAACCTATGGCTCGGTACATAGTTCAAATGTGCGAAAACAATTGGAAGCGCTGTAATGTTGTTCAATAGTTGTATAATACACGTATTCTCCATGGTCATAGCATATAGTATTTCTAATTGTTTTCGCACATCTGAACTATGGCTTGGTAGCCAATGAGTGGTTTAAAGTGTCACTCTGTTTTAGCGAAGCTCTCGAGTCGAGGCATATAACGACTAATTGTCAGCTATGTTTCTTATATTTATTTCCTATTTGACCATCTATTGCCACGATTCTTTCCTGTTATTCGTTATTTGCATTGTGCAAATTTACTTCCTTTTTGAGCATTTTCCCTCATCCGTTTTTGTATACGTTATTTGCAGGCTTCTTTACAGCTCCCAAGGGGGATGAAGCAGTAGTTATGGCTATGTTTACTGCTCTCAAGTGCTCTATTGGGACAAGGAGGAGCCCTTGATTTCAATCTCAAAGGTCCAGGCTCAGTATTGGAGGCAATGGGGGTTTTGGCTGTGATTGTTACTGTCCATGAATGCAGCCACTTTTTAGCTGCCCGGATTCAAATCATCTACATGACGAGGTTTTTGATTGGTTTTCGTCCAATCCTGACCAAGTTTCAAGAGAAATCTGGTGAATACACTTTGCTTGCAATTCCTCCGGGTGGTTTTGTAGCTTCTCCACGATGATCCTGAGAGCGAGTTCCCAACCTGACGATCCCGATTCACTGAAGAATAGACCGAAACTTGATAGGGCCTTTGTCAGTATTTTGGCAAATTTCGTTTTTGCGGATACTGTTCCTTTTACTTTTCCCCGGAAAATAGAATTAAAAGGCGCGGTGGTAAACCATCTTGAGTCCAAAGGTACAAAAGGGGTGGCATCGCCAAAACTGAAAAACTACAAGCAGGGCAGTTGGTGTATAGGAACAAACATTTGGGAGCCGTTGTTGCCGACGTGGTTGAAAACTTGGCCTCTTATGGAGGTGGTTTTATATTGAGCTGGGAAATTGTATTCGGTGTTGATGGGAGTTCATTATTGACAGACCAGTCTTATGCCATTCAGTTGGTGGGAGCGATGAAGGCGAGTGTCAGTTAGCCGGTAAGTTTCAATTTGTTGAGAGGAAACAAAAACATGACCGTGGATGTCGTAACGGATAAGGTGAGCGATGGGAGTAGTCGAATTGCAGTGCAGTTGGAGCCAGATGCTGACTCTACTCGAGTAAGGACAGATTTCCATTACGAACATATTGCAGTCTGTTTCACTATTGTATCTATAAATTTCACGAAAGATTAACAAAAAACGCTTAACTTCTAGGTTCCGACAACGAAACACAGTATGTTCTCCATGGAAATTCTTCCTAAGGGCAACTGATTCAACGGAGGCGACGGAATTAGCCTCGGAGGAGTTTGTGTGATTACTAGACACGATTGTCGATGGTTTTCAATTCAACTCCATGGTTTTCTAGCAGTTTTCATTTTATCTCAAACGGACGACAATGTATTGGGTCCAGTGGCTATCTTTGCCATTGGGGCGGAGGTTGCGAGACTGGATGTTTCTTGTCTTTTTCAATTCGCAGCAATTGTAAATTTGAACTTGGCGGTTGTCAACATATTGCCACTTCCTGCATTACACGGATGTGTATTTAATGCCTTTGTTGTTAAGAGCACTGAGAGGTGGTCGGAAACTACCAAGTGGTGTTGAAAAGGGTATCATGTCCTTGGGCTTATTGCTACTTTTAGGCATAGGGCTGACGTCGATGGTGAGAGACTTCAATTTAGGATTGTTGGAAGCATACTCTAGATAGGTTTTACGATAATGTTATAGCAAATACCATAAAGGATGTATCTTGATTCGACACACGCCTGTGTTAATGATCATAGGAAAGCATAAAAGATTAAATGTAAAAATTGGACGTGAAATGTAGTTTATGGCACCCATCTAGTGGTATGTACCTGTATGAGAACTCCATTATTTCTTGAAAAAAAAGTTCAGTTGTGGGGAACCTATGTTTGTTTTTTTTTTTTTGGTATTATAGATGGTTTGATGACTTATCTATCTAAGTGATAATCAGCAATCTCTGATGCCTCAAAAATTCAAACTCAAGGGAGAGGGGAGGGGGAAAGTGGGAGATAGAGAGAGGGGTAGGAGAGGGAGAGAGGTAGAAGGAGAGGGAGAGAGAGGGTAAGAGGGAGAGGGAGAAGGAGAGTGTAAGCAACACATTTACACATACAAAACTCCCTTTAGTTTTGATATCTTTTTTTTATTTCAAAGTTTTTTAATTTCGAACAATTCCGTACAGTGTTGTGCAAACATTTGCTCAGAACTTTTTCTCTTTTCTTCTTCAAACCATTATTTATTTTTTCTAAAGACAATTTTAAACTATTATTATTATTATTATTATTATTATTAGTTATTATTAGTTATTATTAGTTATTATTTTTCAGTTGAGATGTACATTTTTTTTGTTGAACCAAAACTAATCGAAAACTCCGAAAAAAGACAGCCTCGAATTGTCATAGAGAATAAACAATCCATTAAAAAAAAATGAATATACGGCCAAGAAGAAAAACTAAAACAATTAAAAACATGCACAGACATCTGTGATTAAATATTCCCCTCACAAGATAAAATAACATTGGTAGAGATCAACTTTTTAGCATCTTTTCCAGATCTTCTATTTCAATATATATGGCAATCATTATTGCTAGTTCTTTTTTCCATCTTTTAGCAAAATAATTTCCAATTTCCAAAACAAAACAGGAACTATTTATAAACCAATTTTCTTTTTCCGCACAAAAAAAAACCCAAAATATGTCGACCTAATCAAAAACTTATGGATGTAATAAAATTGAATTTCTAAACTTGTAAAAAAAATTCTTTTTACCAAAAGTTTAAGAAAACGAGCCTAGATAGGAAAAAAAACAAAAAACTCGCATTTGATAAAATTTGCATAATATGAAAATGATTGCACAGTTTCCATTTTCTTTATTCGGTCAGAACACAAAAACGGTGTAACCATAAAAAACGACTAAACCCTAAAAGAACGGTTAGACGCTAAATCAGTTAAACCCTACAAACGGGTCAAGACCCTAAAAAAGAACACAAAAAAAACCAATTATTGTTCGTCATTTTCCGGAGCAGCAGGAGCTGTTTCTGATTTTGTCGTACTTATATACAAAACTGCAAAAAAAAAAAAAAAGGACAAAAAAGGGGAAAAAAAACGAAAGACAAGAAAGGAAACAAATGTGAAGGGGAAAAACATAAATAAGAACGGGGGAAAAAAAATAAAAAAAAGTCGCAAGGGAAGAGGAAGGAAAAGACAAAGGAAAGAGTAGGGAAAGGGAAATATCAAAGAAAGGGACAGAGAAGAAAGAAAAAAACGGGAAAGAAAAGTGAGGGAGAGCGAGAGAGAGAGGGAGAGGGAGAGGGAGAGAGAGAGGGCGAGGGCGAGGGCGAGGTCAAGGTCAAGGAGGAGAAAGGGAGAGGCACAGAGGGGCAGAGAGGCATAGGGGGAGAGGGGGAGAGAGGGAGAGGGGGAGAGGGAGAGAGGGGAAGAGGGGGCAGAGGGGCAGAGGGGCAGAGGGGCAGAGCGACATCAGGGGAGAGTGGGGAGAGGAGGAGAGGGAAAGATGGGCAGAGCGGCATCAGGGGAGAGGGGGAGATTGAGAAGCTCCAAAGTAAAAATTAAAATATCCATTCAAAAATCGTACCGTTATTCCCCCGTATAAAAGCGTCGCCATATTTATTTGCCAGCTGTCCCCCCACATACTCCTCCGTCTGCTCCATGGCGATGTTCATGTACCCGTCCAGACAGGCCAGGATGCCTGGAGGGGGGGAGGGAGAGAGAGGGAGGGGTGGGGAGAGGGGGGAGAAGGAGAGAGAGGGAGGGGTGGGGAGAGGGGGGGAGGGGGGAGAGAGAGGGAGGGGTGGGGAGAGGGGCGAGGGGGGGGAGAGAGGGAGGGGTGGGGAGAGGGGGGGAGGGGGAGAGAGAGGGAGGGGTGGGGAGAGGGGCGAGGGGGGGAGAGAGGGAGGGGTGGGGAGAGGGGGGGAGAGGGAGAGAGAGGGAGGGGTGGGGAGAGGGGGGGAGGGGGAGAGAGAGGGAGGGGTGGGGAGAGGGGCGAGGGGGAGAGAGAGGGAGGGGTGGGGAGAGGGGGGAGAGGGAGAGAGAGGGAAGGGTGGGGAGAGGGGGGGAGGGGGAGAGAGAGGGAGGGGTGGGGAGAGGGGGGAGGGGGAGAGAGAGGGAGGGGTGGGGAGAGGGGGGAGAGGGAGAGAGAGGAAGGGGTGGGGAGAGGGGGGGGGAGGGGGAGAGAGAGGGAGGGGTGGAGAGAGGGGGGGGGTGGAGGGAGGGGGGAGGGGGACAGAGAGGTTTGTTAGGGGAAGTGAGTCCAGACAGAAAAGCACCCCTGAGGAGGGGAGAGGGAGGGAGGAAAAGAGAGAGGATTGTAAAGGAAAGTAAATCCTAACAGGCCAGATCCCCTGGGGGATAGAGGGAGAGGGAGAGGGAGAGGGAGGGAGATGGAGAGAGGGAGAGAGGGGGAGAAGGAGAGTGTGGGAGAGGGGGAGAGAGTGAGATAAGGAGAGAGAGAGAGAGAGAGAGAGAGAGAGAGAGAGAGAGAGGATGTTTGTTAAAAGTAAGAGGCTTCCTATTCCAGACAGGCCAGAATGCCTGGGGGGTAGGGGGGGGGGGAGAGTGAGGGAGAGGGAGAGGGCGGGAGAGGTTTAATAGGGTTTGTTAGGGTTATTCCAGACAGGCCAGAATACCTGGGGGGGAGAGGAGGAGGGGGAGAGGGAGGGAGAGCTAGTTTTGTTAGGTTAAGCTCAGACAGGCCAGGATTCCTGTTGGTGTCGGAAGGGGGGGAGGGAGGGGATATAAAAAAATTAGGGTTGCATTGTGGAGGGAGAAGGATAATAGTTTTTTTTTTTTTTTTTTTTTTAGGAAAATTTGATACATCCGAGCTACAGGGTCAGGATTCCTGGGAGGGAAGGAAGGAGAGGGAGAGGGAAAGGGCGAGGGCGAGGGCGAGGGTAAGGGAGAGGGAGAGGGAGAGGGAGACGGAGAGAAGAGAGAGAGGAGAGGTTAATTTGGGTTGTAAATTTCTCGAGGGGTAGAGAGGAAGGAAGGGAGGAAATCATGAGTTTTGATGGTTTTTAGAAAAACTTTTAAAGTTTTTTTATTAATCTCCCTCTTTATTATTATTAATTTTTCCCCTCTCTCTTTCCTCAGGGAAAAGAGGATGGGGTGGAGGGAGAGGGAGAGGAAAAACTGCAAAAAATAGGGTGAAAAAAATGTCCAGAAAAAAAACCACTTTAAAAAAAAAAACACATTTATAAAAAAAAGGAATTAAAATGAAAAAAAAGGGGGAAAAATACCTCTGTAATCGACTCCAGAATTTAATTTGACGACGACTGGACGGCCTCGAATCGATTTTAAAAAATCCGCCGGAGTTTTTGCAGAACCACTCATTTTTCTAACTTTTCTTGTAGATTATTTTATATTTGTTAAATTTATTCTCAAACTAGATGGAAAAGGAAAGGCAGACAATGTACTTGGAAGAGAGCCTTAAAAAAAAATGAAAAATAAAAAAAAAACGAGGGAATTTTTGGTTCTTTTTTGGTTCTTTTTTGGTTCTTTTTTGGTACTTAAGGAGGTTTGAAACTGGAAACCCTAACTCGGCGAAAAAGTACGAAGCTCGGAAAAATAATAAAATATACATTGACGACCCTAAAAATTTGTACTTTTCAAAAACTATTTTTTTTGTACTTTATACTTTTACAGCTCAGACCGAACTGTACTGTACTGTACAGTACTGAACCTTATTTTAAAAATTTAAAACATACTTGTTGATTAAATAATAAATACGCTCTTAAGCTATGATGCGGGAATATGTGCGGTTGAAGTTTGAACCAAAGCTAGGCCCGGTTCCATTCCGTACGGTTCGGCTCGGTTCGTTTCGGTTCGGATTGAACCCGGAATTCAAAACTGCAAACCAAACGAAACGGTTCATATGGGCGGAACCGAACCAGCCAAACCGTTGAACGGCGTAATTTAAACAGTTGAAGGCCCTCCCGTACAATCATAGGGTAACTACTAACTACGAACTAGTAATTACATAAAAGTACACGTTGAAGTTAACTGTCGACGAGGGTAAATTCTAAATGCATGCACAAAATACAGTATCGTACAATATCGAAGGTGTGCAATCGACTGTAAGTCCGGCTATAACGTTCCAAATTAGCGTTAACACTGAAATTAGAATAAACCTTTTTTTTTTTAATTTTCAAATTCTTAATTAGCGTCAATGACGGTATATTTACTTACATACTATTTAAACTTTGACACTAATAACGATGCGCGGTGTACTGTACTGTACAGTACCTATCACAAAGCGCCCCTAGGGTTCAGAGACCGCCCACCCCCCTGCGCCGCTATAGCCAAACCCCGCCATACTTGTATCTCTCACACGTCCGTACTTCCGAAAATTCATATACCGTACATTGGCTCAACCTGGGATTGAGTGCACCGAACCGAACCAATAGGACTGCTTTTAAATGGTTTGACAAAAATTCCGATGAAGAAAACAAGTAAACCAAAAAAGTAACAAAAAAACCCTGTTTATCCCAAAAAAGTCACAAAAGAAAAAAAAGAAAAACGCGTGTCCGCTTCTAGCGTCATCTGCATATATAAAAAACAAATCACATCGTTTCTCGCGTTTGTGACCGCACATTTCCAGACGACAAATCAGAGTCGTGGAGCACGCCCCAGATCTGGTGTGCGTCTGCATTTTCCAGGAAAATGACGAAGATCTCGGATGTTGTGAGGACGACATTTTTGTCGTTTTTACTAAGCTGTAAAATCATCGGGGCTACAGTACCTTTCCTTCGGGAAACTAACGACAATTTGTCGTTTGCGAATTTCGACAGGCTGGGGTGCCTAGTGAGTGTACGAAAATGCATTTCTAGGGCGATGGCCGTTTGCCACCGATAGTAGTCTACTTAGTGGATGTCGTTTTGGGGGGGAGGTAGAGCCAATTCTGCAGAATATTCGTGACAAATTAGAAGTCGGCAGCCACTTGTTTCGTGTTCCTGAAGGATTTGGGATCCCATTAGTGAAGTAAACCACGTCAGCCACCGACATTTGTATTTGTCGATATAGCAAAGGCGGCAGTCTTTCGTGCATTGCGACTTTTGTACTTTTGCGACCCATTTTCGCACACATAAAATGAGAAACATAAAATGCTGATGTGGAGACACCAATGCTCCGATAAGATAATTTTCATGGTAATTAATTGATTATACAATTTGGAAGGAAAAAAAAAGTTGCAAATCGTATCGATATCCATTACGATATCCACAATGCGATACGATGCGCAGATTGACCGGATCGAACGAAACTTCCATGAACCTACATCGAACGGACAAGATTGCAGGGAGATGGCTGTACGCGACCAAAAACATATCTGAAAAGTGAAATCTATATATTTTCATTAGTTAGTGTGTCCCTAACCGTTTAATTTCAATTTTTTGCGACATCCGATATTCTTTGCGATACTGTTGCCAGACATGAAGAAACGTATCGTGTATTGCGAAGCGCCGATCACTACAAAAGTTAAATAGAGGTACACCGTGTATCTCTATTAGTGTTAATAATTGTTTTGCCACTTAAAACATCTTTTATCCGTACACTCATGTCCAATTTTCAATTTGAGACCGTCAATCGGAAGCTGAGAATCTTAACTTTCAATCTCAACCGTCAGATCTAAGAACCGACATTTGTGTACGGAAAAAAGATGTTTTAAGAGACGAAAAGAACATCTACACTAATAACGATTCACGGTGTACTGTATTGAGGTTGTTAGCAGTTCGGGTTCGTGTTGACCACCTTGACACTCTAGCTCATAAAAAACGACAATGAGGACCGCTAACAACAGAATATTGGTCAAATTGTTAGCGGATCGTACTGCTGAATCCTTGAAATTACAAGATATAGTATGGAAACCTAGCTAGCTGATATTTTTTCGTACGATACAAAGGGAAAAGTTAAAATCAGTACGATGACTTGTTACTGTTTCTATCGTAATAACTGCTGCACAATGATGTCACGATCCAGCAGATATGACCCCTCACGTGTCGTGAAGTCAAATTCTCTGCCTCGTGTCAGCATGCTAGTGATCGCTGGAAGACACGTGTCATCGGACGGTTTGTGATTTGTCCCGCTGGACAAAAAATGGCGGTGGACAAACAATGTATGCAACATGTGAAAAATGTTAAGTATAGACTCCTGCCCTAATTTCTTCTTCTGCTAGTTTCAGAACTCTCAGCTGTTTGCAACCTAATTTATTCTCTATAGCCCTGTCAGAACATCATACGGACAACGTTTATGATCCTTTTGACGGATTTTTATTTCATTATTATTGCTGCTTTTATTTTTTAAACTTCTAGTTGTTTAGAAAGCTTTCTTTCTAGTAAAGCTTCACGTTCTTAACCCTAATCTTTTGTTATTTTCACATGGAAGCAACAAGATGACATCTACGTGAAACCTTTCAGCAGAAGAAATCTTCTAAACGATTTTTGCTTCAAATATTCTGATTGAAATAATTTCTGATTTAAACACTTTCTGACCAATGAAAAGTTACAATTGAAAACAGATAAATTTTCCTGTCATGTATTGTAAGTTTTTTTTTTCTGTTCATTTCTGTGAATCTTTAGATTCATTTCCGTCCGTACAGATCAAGATTCATCCGTACAGATTAAGGTTTCTGAAGCGGCGGAAACTTTCTAATCCAAACCCTAAAAAACTGCAAGCAGCATGCTGACGTGGCAGTGTACATGGAGCTCAGCATGCTGACATGACAGGTGATAAAAATTAAGTTTCGGTGACATTTTTGTAAAGATATTGAGTTACAGTATATTGAATTTGTAGGAAACTTCAAGTTTCAGGTGGATTCCTGGCAAATAATAGAACGGAGAGTAACAGAAAGAAAAAGAGAGAAAGGGAGAGAGAGAGAGAGGGGGAGAGGGAGAAAGGGAGAGAGAGAGGGGAAAGGATCCATGGATGAATCACTGCGGCTACTTGTGAAGCAGTCCTTAAGTTTTTTGCTCCTTCTGGAAGGAGAGGAAGGGAAGATTTTGGCGGCAAGTAGAGGGGCAGCCATGGCTTTAGGATGTGAAGAAGGCGATCTTTCGTCAAAATTTTTTGACGAGATTGCGGCGTCGAGAAATACTGTGGACCAATGGGAAAAGAATATTTGTGATCTTTTGAAAAATGAGAAAGAGATGGTCACATTTCGTGGACTCCTTAAATGCAAAAGAAAAAAAATACAGTCCTTTGATAAAGAGCATACGGCGGATGACGAGGTTTCTGGAGATTTTTTGTACCCAGATATGAAATTTGAGAAAAATGAAGGTTTTCTTGATTTTATCTGTAAAACTTGTCACGAGAGAGATCCTAGTAAGAGTCTGAATGAAATTAGGGGCGAGATAAAAAAGACGAATGAATATAAAAATGAAGTCAAGGACGATGTGGATAATAAATTAAATGTTGAGATGAAGAGTGAGACTAGAAACGAGTCAAAAAATGAGGCTAAGAAAATTAGTGGTTTTAGGGCAAATGCAAGTAGACAACCTTCGGCTCATTCTTTACAAAAATTCGGAACTATATGTGTTAGTATTGATTTGCAAACTTTCAATTTTGAACATGGACCTAAATATGTGGCTACAATTCATCCTTGTCGAAACGAATGTGCTCACGAAATCGAACTTACTTTATTGGAAGAATGGTTTCAACAAACGATCGATATGTTGCCAGAAATCGTGTTTGCGAAAGATAGTGATGGCCGATTTATTTTTGTGAATAAAAAATTGGCGGAAGCTTATGGAAAAACAGTCGAAGAAATGACAATGATTGACCATCATCATATTCACAAAAACGATAATGAGCTCGAGTATCTCGGATGATATGAAAGTTATGACAGAAAAAGTAAGAAAGGTAAGTTTATCTGATGTATGCTTATGATGAACTGTAATATTATAGTTGTGTGTATTGATATCACATTTATGTTACATTTTTATGATGTCATATTTAAATAATGTCACAGTTTATATGATGTCGCCTTTTATATGATGTCACATTCGCTGTTCACATTTTTATGGTGTCATAATTTTTAATGATGTCATATTTTAAATGATGTCAGATTTCGTATGATGAGATTTCATATGATGTCACATTTACATGGTGTCACGATTATATGATGTCATGTTTAAATGCTGTCAAATTTACACGATGTCACATTTATGTAATTTGGCATAACTATGACACTTAATTGCGTCATATTATAATGTAAAATCTTTTTCTTTCGTGTCGAAAGTTTGGTTTTTGGTTTTTTTAGAGTTTTTTTACAAAAAATATGTCGATGTTGAGTCTGAGGACAAATTTAATAATCAGTTGGAATGTTTTGTAAGAATGTCAGTTGAGAGAAATAAATGATGTCTTTTTTTTTGCATATGTTTTCATAGTCTTATTCTGAGTTAACTTTTTTATATCGAGAGTTTCCTAAAACCTAATATGTCGTAAAATCCTCTTCTTGTGTTTTTGTCTCATCTAGAATGTTATGCCACTTTCTAGGATTTTCTGCATTTTCTGATCTTTTGAATTTTATGAATTTTATGAATTGTCTAAATTTACTGGATTTTCTAATTTTTTGATTTCTTGAAACAAATTGATGTACCGCGTAGGTCTGCACGGATATGTGGACGTAAACTATAATTGTAGTGTTGTGAATTCGTAATTATTACAAAACATTATTTAAAGTGGATTGAACTTTATTTGGGAGCATCTTTGGTAAAATCAGTGTGGATTTGCATTTTAGCATGTTTGTGAACACAAATTGAAAATTAAAAAATCCACGCAAATAATGGTGTTCGGTCGACAATTGCTATCCTATTTTTCAAAATTTGTGGATTTTTCTCTTTTCAGCTGGGGGCATGTTCCTACTAAGAAGTGCCCAAATGCTTACATTTAAATGCAAAGAATAATGGAGTTTGTTAAATGTTGTAGATAATAGTTGATGTTAAAGTTAATTGTGGTAAAATCTGTAACAAAGAATTAAAAATCAAAAAGAACATTTGAGTTCCGTAACGCTGTTAATAATTAGAGTGGATCAATAATTGGCCATCAATCTGTAAATCTTGGAGTATTTTTCTAAAACTAAAACAAAAAAAAAACTGTTTGAACATTTCACAATAGCAAGTTTGTATAGATTTGGGTTCATAGAAAATCAAAACATATCTGAATACAATTTTTAAGCGATTTTCATTCCTTGTTTGGTTCAGTTTCTACAAATGATTTGTTGTCAATGAGTCGACGGGCTTTTGATTTAAACTGGAAACCTTTTTTTTAGTTTTGTTTAATTTCATGATCTCTCCTGTAGGTCAAAATTGTGATTCATTTACTAGGTTTTTCATGAGGTCAGTTTAAATGGATCAATTCCATCCATTTCCATTCCCCTCCCTCCCTTCCCCTTCAATTCCATTCCATCGTCCATCTATTCTTCCATTCCCCCGCCCTCTCCTCTCCCTCTCTCTCTCCCTCTCTCTCCTTCTCCTTCTCCCTCCCATTCCCTCTCTCCCTAATTTTTCGATCTCCGTTTTTGTATTTTCTCGTCTTAAATACTACAGGTTATAGAAGAGGAAGAATTCACAAATGCGAAGGGAGAAGTAAGGATATACACAACAGTTAAGACTCCTTATTTTCGAGGAGAAGGTCAAAAACCAGCATTAATCGGGGTTTCGACAGATGTCACAGAACAATGTCGACAGAGAGAAAAACTGCGACAAAGTGAAGCGAGATATCGGTCTTTATTTGACTCCGAGGGGGTAGGAACGGTTACAATTGATAGCAACGATTTAATTACGAGTTGTAGTAAAGGAATGACTCACATTTTGAATTTGTCGGAAGAGGAGTTTGTCGGAAAACATCTCCACGAATTTGTGTGTGAAGGGGATCGACTTCTGTTTCAGGTACAAGGTGAAACTGGGTGAAGAGGGGGAAGAGCGAACGGGCGGGCAGATCAGAACAACGCGGATATAGATCAATCGATCGTTCATCCGGCAATCAAGGGAAGGAGAGAGAGATCAAGTACATTTGGTTCTAGGTATCTACTTTTTCCTTGTTTTCCTTGTTTATTTTAATCGTTTGCAAAAACATTTTTTTTGCAATCCTTTTTTTCGGCATTGCAGGAAGCTTATGCCCATTTTCGGAGGAAAGGAAGCGAACGTTACCAACAAGAATGTCGATTTTTGAAAAAAGATAATACCGTGGTTTGGATACGTTTAACGGTTTCTCGAGTCCAACAATTAGGGACAGAGGGAGAGGCTTTAATTTGTATGTTGGAGGAGTAAATTGGCACAGGTAATGTACATTTTTTTCTCTTTTTTTTTTTTTTTTTTAGAAAAAATCCTATTTGCTTCACTTTTTCTTCTCTCTTTTTTCTTCTTTCTTTTTTCTTCTTTCTTTTTTCACTCCTTTTTTCTGTACTCCTATTTTTCCATACTTGTCCTTTCATTCCATTTTTATGTTTCCCTCGGTTTTACATTTTTGGGTTTCTCGGCATGTGATGCATTTGAGGCATTTAAACATGAAAGGTGAGACTGTTTCTATTGGAGAGAAGTTACAGGTTTCAATTTTTTTGAAATTTTCAATGTTCTCCTTTTTGCATTTTTTTTTTCGTGTTCTCGTTTTCATTTTCTTGTCGGAGAGAAAGTTAACAGGTTTCTATTTTCTTTACGTTCTTCGTTCATTCTCTTCTGGTCACATTCTTATTTTTAGTTTTCGTATTTTTTGTTTTCTTACTTTTCATATTCATAATTTTAGTATTCTTTTTTCTTCGTATTATTATCTTTCGCATTCTTTTATTTTTCACATTCTCATTTTTCACATTCTTATTTTTCGTTTCTTTTTTTCGTATCTTTTATTTTTGCTTATTTCCGTTATTTTCTTTGAGGTTGTGATGGAAGTTCTGGTAGAGAGAGTTTCAGACAAATGGTCCAATTTTTCGTAGTCATGTTTTCATATTCTTTTTTTTTGCATTATTTTTCTTTTCACATCTCATCTTTCACATTCTTTCTTTTCGCCTTCATTTTCTTTTCTTTTTTTTGTTTTTGATTTGTTTTGGTAGTTTTGTTCTAGGTCCTGATTTGAGCTGCGGTGGCAAGGTTTCCACAAACCTCTTCTTTCACATTCTTATTTTTCTCGTTTTCTTTTTCCTGTCTGATTTTCGATTTTTTTCCTATTCTTTTAGTATTTTTTGCTTTCGTCTTTTTTTTCACCTTTTTATTTCGTCGTATGTTTTTTTTCTAGGTTGCGATGTGAGCGGCTATAGAGAGATTTCAACAAACCTTTTCTTTTCCACATTTTCTTTTCCTTATTTTGATTTTTTGATTTTTAATTTTTTCATATATTTGATTTTCAATTTTTTTTGTATGTTCTTTTTTAGGTTGCAATGGGAGCGGCAGTAGAGAGGTTTCGACGGATGGTCGAACATATTCCAGTAGGGGCAGTTTTTTTAAGTCCAGATACTGAAGAAATTTTTGTAAATAGAAGTATGGAAGCCTTAACGGGATATAATCGAGACGAACTTAATTCTCTCGAAGCTTGGTTTAATTTGTATGGAGAAAATGCGGAAAGACAACGAAATTTGTATCAAAAAAGTAAAAAAGAGAATTCTCCGTGGAAAACGGATATTCAACTGACGAGAAACGACGGATTAAAACGATGGCTCGATATAAGTAGTTATAGTTATGAAGGAGGTGAAATATGGCTTGTAAATGATGTGACAGAGACACTCGAGGCGAAACACAAATTCAAAGTTTTGTTCGAAGTTTGTACGGTGAGTAGAAAAAAAAAAGGTTATTTAGGTTCTTTTGTAAAAATTGGTTTTTTCGTAACAAATTCAAAGTTTTATTCGAAGTTTGTGCAGATGGTAAATAGAAATCAAAAAAAGGTGATTGGGTTCTTTGTAAATTTTGATTTTTTTTCGTAAATTTTGGGATTTTTGTACAATTTGGAATTGCGGTACAATTTGGATTTTGAATTTTGGATTGTTTTTTTTCCGGAAAATTTGGGATTTTTGTAAAATCAACATGGGTTTTAGTAACATTTAGAGTTAGAAAAACAAGAGGGAAACCTTAGGAACCATAATTTTAGTTAGATGTGAAACAAGAAGAGAGGGAGGTTGGGATAGGGGTGAGAGGAAGGGGAAGTGAGGGGGAGGAGCGTCAAAGACAGAAAAAACATTGGATGAAAATAGCAATCTCCCCCTTTTCCTCTCCAATTGCCTCTCCCTCTTTCTCTCCCTCAAGCAAATGTTGCATTTAAGGGCAGTCGAGAATAATGAAATGATGGCGCAAAAAATCCTAAAGAAACAAACATTCTGTTTATACAAGTAATTTGTAACTTTTCGTTTGCATTCAGGACTAACACGTAAGTTTTTTTTTTTTTTCTCTGTATTCAGGATCCCATCCTACTCATGAATCAAAAGGAAGTTATCGACTGTAATGAAGCTGCATTGAAAATTTTAAGATGTAAAAATAAAGCCGAACTTATATCCACCGCAAAACACACAAGACTTTCTCCAAAACTCCAACCAAACGGGCAAAATTCTTCTGAACTTTTGGATAAAATGTATTCATTGACACTCGAAAACGGAATGCATCGTTTTGAGTGGCTTCACCTTCGAATGGATGGAGAAGAACTTCCGGTC
>JBBHKE010001866.1:0-58409 GCA_037447655.1 Zygnema cylindricum | reverse complement strand
ACAGGAGTGCAGTCAAATTCTCAGTTTGCCTTCTTGGGCAGAAGTGGTCGTGGCTTAAAGTGGGTTAGTTAAATACTATCTAGAGGCTTCCTGTATTCTGTAGTCCAATGGAGGACACAGAATTGCAGAGGTTGTGAGCCTTACCTTGGGCATAGCCTCTACAATCATCCATCGTTTTATTATCCCCAAACTGAATGCCTTCTACTATACCCAGTTTTTTCATTTCCCTCAGCCTGTCAAAATGCACATGCACCAACCGCTTATGCTAGATCATCAAGCTCGGGACACCACCGTAGTAAGCACTCTTCTTATCATTACTCAGGTAAAGCCTAAACATTCTTTGGCTACCCTTATCTGCTGTGAAGTAAACTTCATCTACGTACTTAGCTGTAAAGACTCCTTTTCTAGTGAAGGTATCAAAATCCTTGTCATCTAATACAAAAGTAGACACAAGATTTTTACTCAGCTGAGGAATGTAGAGCACATCTGAGAAGGTGAGTATGGAAGTCTTACCCTTTACTAAAAATTTCAGATCTACCGAGCTTACTAGATCTATGGTAACTACTCTCCCATCCCCATACTCTATTTCTTCACTGGGGATCTTTCTTAGCTTAGTGAAGAGGTGCCTGTCACAGCATATATGCATGGATGCACCTGAGTCGATGATCCATCCTTCTTCTAGAGCTTCCCGAATGGCTCGAAGAGCACACTTCTGTTTCCGAGGAATCTCTTTCTCCTCCAAATTCTCGTCAAGGAGAAGCTCCCCATCCTCCTCCTCAGAAGACTCCTCCTCCTCGGTCTCTCTTTTCACTCGTGTGACCACAAGCGCCTTCTTTTTCCCTCCGGAAGAGCCCCCTCCACGGTTTTCTTGGAGCCTCAGCTCCAACAGCTTGATGCAAGCAGCTTTGAAGTGTCCCGACTTTTTGCAGAAATGGCAGACCCTTTAGAGGCCTGGGTTCTCCAGATTGATCCCCTTTGAAGCTGTTGTACGGCTTCTTCGGATCCTTCCTCCACCGGTTTGTTCCGGCAGCTAGAGCTTGAATGCTTTTTCATCCTCTGCGGATCTCGATGGTGTTCTCTGGTAAGAGTATCATTTAGACCACGCTGTTCCACTTCCAAGAATTGTCATCCATTTTTTGCACTCGGTACACTATGTTTTCATACTCCTCAGGCAGCTTCATCATGAGAGTGTTGACTTTCATCTTCATTGTGCCTGTCCATCCGGCACTCTCCATCTCCATATAAAGACAAGAGAGATCACTACAGTAATCTAACATCTTCCTTCCTTTGTAAATGTAACTCCACAACCTTTGCTCCACCAGTTGGAGCTCCTGAATGGTACCAGCTTTATAGATCTCCACTAAAGTCATCCACAACTCTTCGACCTTGAAGATGTGAAGATGAGAGGTCGCCAGAGCTTGAGTGAGGTGTCTCAGATTGAAATGTCTGGCATTCATGTTGGTGTACTCCCACATTTGAATATCGTTTTCCTGGGTCTTCACGTCCACCGCTCCGGGTGCCGTGGCAATAGGACTAAGAGGTGTCTCGTTTTCTTTCCCTTTTTCGGACACACTGCTCTCCCCATTGTCTGTCTCCTCCGTTGGAGCAGATGCTGTTGCAAAAAACCTCATTCCATCAAACCCTGGTGCAGTCCCCTGAGATGGACGTTTCACTTTTCCACTGACGATATCCTAGTATCGTTTTTCACACAATCCTCCTGTCATCATGGCTTCCCAGTAAATGAACCCAGATCCGTTGAAGATGGGCACCCTAGAGGGTGGGCCCATAACCTGCAATTCTGTGTCCCCCATTGGATCACTGAATTCAAGAAGCCTCTAGATAGCTTTTGGCTAGCCCTTTTTCAATTTGGACCACTGCTACCCAAGCATGTAAATAGACAATCTGACTGCACCCCTGTGCAGTATGGACTCCCCTGAGTCCACAGCAAAAAGAATCACTGAAAATGCCCAACCAGGCAATTAATCATCAAGTGGCAAAGATGCCAATATTTATACAGGCTTGTTGGGAGAGAGACGGCTACCTCCTCAATCCTCTAAGTTCTAAACCCCTCTCTCAACCCCTATCTACTGATATACGAACCAATCAGAAGACTGTTCAGTACAGAAAGGTACTACGGCTGATGTACTTTTTGTAAGGCTGGTGTACGACAAGGCCATGGAGGGGACGTCTGTCTCGTTTGGACTTGTCCTTATGCTCCCCGGGATTCCTGCTTCCTAATGATATCTTGCCACGTGTCGACTGGTCATGTCACGTCCAAAAACCGCCAAGAGGACCATTCCGAGATCTCGGCGATGATGCGGGCCGTCGGATCCAAATCGGCTTTTCATGTTCGCCGTCGAAAATAACAAATGTCCGGTACATTTGTTTCGTGCGTAATAAAACCTAACTAGTTCTTATGTCCTTAATTTGGTATTCTGTTAATCGGATTAATGATATAGCTAATGTTTAAATGGCTATCAAACCCTATGTATCTTAACGGACTACTACGACAGACTGGTAAGAGCTGACGGCTACGCCTCGCTCTGCCGGTCGGAGGTTCGAGTCCTGCCGGACTCAACCTTTTTGTTGAGAGTGACTTAGGTCACTCTTTAGTACTGCTTATGAAGTTGAGGCAGCCATGGCTCCACCGCCCTCTCTCTCCTTCAGTGACTACAACAATTATGGGGGTTTAGAGAGAGAAGGTGGAGGCAGACTGCCTGTGCTTTTCTTTAGGCTATTTTAGCTAATTAAGACATAGAAAATACCTCCCCTAAATCTAGTGATTTCAACATTTTTTGCCACGTTAACCATCTTTTATACGTACACAATTTTTCGATTTTCAGATGGAGACCGCGAATCGGAATGTGAGAATCTTGGCTTTCAAACTAGACCATCCGATCCATAATCCGACAACTGTGTCCTTAGAAAAGATGGTTTAGAGTGCGTCTCTATGTGCCAAAGTAAGGGTTTTTTTTTTGTCGTTTCGTATAAAACTTAGAGCCTTACCGCGTAAGTTTCAACCGTACAAACAAATACAAAAATAAAAATACATTTTGCGTCATCACGTTGTCGTTTTGCGTTCTCCGATCCACCGCCACGCCAAAATCACCATCTTCAAACTCTTATTTAAAACACATGGCCGATGTATTTTTAAACAAAATATTTTCGAAATACAAATAGGAACACGTATTCGCACGTGTAACATATTTTACAAAAATTTCAAACGAATTGAAGCAACGGCGTAAGGTACACTAGTTGTTATGTTTTGTCCGTTTGCGTCCATCAAAGTACACAATTTGTTAATTTTTTGTCGCATTTCGTTCGGTACGGATTTTTCTATTCCAACGGTCTGAAAAGTACGATGCCATTTGACGAAATCCTGAGAAATCTTTGAGGGTGCCTCACCAAGCCGCACATGCCGTGTCATGCCGCATCTCATCCGCCATTCTAATTGTTTATATTTAGGTGTTAGGACGGGCAGCCGCCACACTAGTTTATATTTGGGTGTTATTTGGGTTTCGCAGGACCGTACATACCCATATTTCGCGTTCGCGTCAACCGTACAATTTTTACATCGCCGTACGCGTCGACCGTACGTATTCATTTTTGGCCATAATATGCGGCGACGACAAGTTGACCGTACAACTCAGAATTCCTCGGTTTTCTGCCAACGTCGACTTGTACCGTACGACTTATATTTTCCGGGATTTTCGACGACAGTGAATCGGGTCGATTCACGTCGACCGTACTTCGTTATTTCTCCAGGATTTTCGCCGACAACTCATGTTCAAATTCACGTCGGTACAAACAAACTTATCGTACTACATATATTTTCCGCGATTCTCGCCAACGATAACTTCGATCATTACACGTCAACCGTACGACTTACATTTTCTAGAATTTGCGCTACGACAAAGTTGACCGTATCTGCGGTCCTACCGTACAAGCTTTCATTCACTTGAATCCCTACCGACAACAAATTTTCATCATTTCGCGTGGAGTAGCATCTCGGTCGTCGACACAAAGTATGCGATTTTCGTAATATCACATCTGGACCGTCGACACAAGTGACAGACAAATCGGTTGTCAGTTTTGTCGAAGCGACGTGATTGGACCATTTTAAGTCGTGAACCATTTGGAGGTTCACGCATTCACATGTAGATAGGAAGGGTTTTAATCCGTAGGTTATAGATTCTGTAACGTAGGGCATAGGATTTCGGCCTCCTATTGGCTGAATCTAAACTAGACGCAAATATTTACATAGCACGCTTTACTCTGATTGGCATGTTTTTGCTAGGCGTAGTTTTGGTTACTTAGTTCATTTTAGATTATTTCCTGGTCACAATTTTCAAGTGCAGGAATTATTTATGTATTTATTTACTGTTTTATTTTCAGTATTGAGGATTTTCTACAGCCATCTTTTTATTTGTAAAATTGTCCGGACAGCTTAGAGGCGATTTTCTGCCTTTGCGTGAAGCGTCTAGTTTTCTATTACATTATCAATATCTTGTAAAGCCTTACATATTAATCTATACTGCTTCGGCCAAGACCTACACGGTTTCCCTTCACTTCTCTCGTCCTTTTGAGTGGATTTCGACCGCGTTCTCACGACACAAACTTCTTTTCTCGGCTGTGGCTGGACTTTAATTAGTGTGGAAGTTGCATGTTGGGATTATTGATTTGTTGTTTTATTTCTTGTGATTGTGTATTTATTTCTATTTGGCTTATGCGCATCTTTTGAGTTTGACTATCTCAAACCTCATAAGTGTCGGGCATATTGTCATTTTCAGTTGTTGTTTGTCTTTCGCGGTTGTTTATGCTTTGATTTATTTTATTTAAGTATAAATTCAGATTATTCTCGATAAGATAACTCCTACAAGGAATATAAATAGACCGTGGGGCCTAGTGGCCATCCATCGGCTTAGTATTCCAAATATAACTTTTCTCATGCACCCTCACATTCTCTCCTTCAAACTGCCCTATTCCTCATCTCGTCACGAGACGGCTCTACGGTGACCGGTGGGAAGTTGGAGAAAACAGTGAGAGTGTTGTTTTTCGACCACTACCAAAGATATTGAAGCAATTTTTTGCTTTAAAAAAATAAAAGCCCACGGTTATTAGTGTTATGTTTGTTAACTCGAACAAAAGAGGGTAATAAGTCCAAGAAGGCAACCATACAAAAAAGGTATCGGAAACGACACTTCTTCAACCATGGGCATTTTTCATGGCAGAGTGTTGGAAGGTTGAACGTCTACAAATGTCACGCAAGGTTATGCGACATTCAAAGCAATTTTTTACAATTTTGTGCGTCATCACCGATTATACACTGTGGACAACCGTCACGGGCATTGTCGACGTATACAATCGTCACGCCCTTAGGTGACAACTTCGTTTACATAGGGACACCCGAAATCAGGGTCCCGTCGATCTGCGCTAAAAAACAAAGTAAATTCTTTAAGTTTGAAGTACATAGAGACGCACCCTAAGTGGCGAAAAAAACATTAACAGTAATAGCGATACATGGTGTACAGTACACTGTGAATTGCTATTAGCGTAAAAAAATAATTAGCGTAAAAAATAATCAGTGTTATTAACTTTCATAAAGAATTTCAAAATTTTGAAAAAAACATTTACTCTAATTTTTTACCAACTCTAATTTGGGTTTTTCCCTATCATAATTTTCTGCGATTAAGATCTTCACACTAAAACATGTACAAGTACAGAATGCTCAAGATCGTACGCGCGTGATTCTGACCACCGCGCGTGCCGTTCCATCTTTTTTTTGGAACGCACATCGACATGCGTGCGTGGTTATATTAAATATTTTTATGTACTTTTTTACTTAGAAATGTACAATTGTGTACGGTCATTCACTGGCCGTACGCCACACTATGTAATATCGCAATGCATCACATTTATTAACACTAATTAAAACGACCTTTAAAAATCGTTAAGAAAAAAATAGAATTAATGATTCTATTTAAAAATTTGGGTGAAAAATATAGGGCACTGAATTAGCGTTATTAACGCTAATAGCGATTCACAGTGTACACTGCGAATCGTTATTAGTGTCAAAGTCACTAATTTGGGTTCTTAAAATTTTGATTTTTTTCCTCAAATAGGATACATGATTTTATTTTTCCTTGACGTTAATTAAGGTACCTTACAAAATAGGGTAAAGGACGAATTACAAAAATATCTAAAAAGTGTGGTGTACGGTCGATGTCAGACCGTACATAAATGTACCTTTTTAAGTGAAAATTTTACAAAAAATGAGTTAAATCAGACGCGCACGCATAGGATCGTGCGCTAAAAAACCGGGATTATTTTGACACGTAAATTAGTCTTACATGTACGGATATTTAAATTTCACGACGGCGTACGATTTTTAATATTTTGTACGGATACATATTTTAATTTATATAATCGTACGACGAATATTTTATTTTTGTTGTTCCCAAATTAGCATAAATGCCGAAATTAGAATACACCTATTAAAAAAAATAAAAACAAATTCTTAAATAGCATCAATTACGGTAAATTTTCTTCAACACTATTTAAACTTTGACACTAATAACGATTCGCGGTGTAGTGGTTGCTGGACCAGCGACGAGGCAGTCTCGTCGCTGGTTTCGTTTTAAAATTTGAACTTTGATTAAACGGTGGCGTTCCATCAGAAAATTTTGTAATCGTACGGTCAAATATACTGGCTGGGTTAATCGAGACGCGATGTTCCATCTCGTAGAGTCTGTAAACCACGTATTTTAAATTGAGTGGCACGTAAGCTATGATCTGATATTAAACATCCTTAAGATTTTTCACACCGACAAATTTAACTATAAATCTTAACTTGCGTGCCATGTACCTGCGTAAAAGGTTATCATACGACAAAGTCATAAAACGACATAAATTTTATACTTTTTGCAAACGCCAATCTTTTTACGCCAGCTCATTTTTTAGGGTTTCTGTTTCGAACATGACGGAAGTCCTTTGCCAAAAATAGTGTGACGAAAGAGCGTTGCTAGAAATAGAGTATAGTACACTGTCGATCGTATTTAGCGTGTAGAAATTATTAGTGTGTAGAATAATTTAGTGTCATGTACACTAATTTCGAATTAGAAAAATCTCGAAAAAAAAGTTTTACACTAATTTTTCAACGAACGCCAATATGGGTACAGCTGATTTGTCGAGAGGATATTCAAAGTAATATAGGTAAAAGTACAAATTCTGACAATTCGTACACTGTCGCATACTTTCACTCTAATTAATTCCTAACTCTAATTTCGGTTTTTTAGGGGTGTAGGCAATACGCAACAAATAAAATGTACACTAAAACATGTACAAGTACGAAATCCTTTAAAGCGTCCACCAAATTTCGTGTGATAACAAATTTTTAATTAAAATATCTGTACTTGTAAAATTAAAAAGTACATTTTTATAAGCACCGACATGTTCCATACTCCACACTAATAAAAAAATGTATAAATTAAAATGGTGTACATAATTTGTTCTTCTCGTAATTAGCGTACATAAAAAATTAGTATCATTTACCATATTTTAGGTAAAACCCTCAAAATTTAGGGGGGCCGAATTAGTGTTCAACACGCTAAAAAGGATCGATAGTGTAGCGCGACGAAGGAGCGTGTCGATATTACTTTTTTATTTATTTTAGGTTGCATTTTGAAAGGTAACATACCATGTGTAAATTTTGTGAATTTTCGCTGGTTTTCCATCATGACACGTAGCTTGATCGTCTTACGTGTCGCGATTCATTTTTTTTCTGTACGAGTGGGTCGTTACCTACATAAAAAATGGTGCCTTGCGAATGAATATCCGACGGTCACTGTTACCTCCCAAACCTTGGGAGACTATTAGCAAGGTACCCTGTAATGTTGTTTCGCATATAAAAACAAAATAAGCGGTACGATTTAGTACGGATAACCGCGAATTTGTGTATACCACACCGTGAATCGTTATTAGCCTTATGTACTCTATATCGGCACCTCTTTGTACCTTGATGGATTTTTCCATCGCACTTTTTGAAATAAAGTTTACATATCGGCACCCCAAACTTTTGACATTGATACATAAAATAAAATAAATTACACTATTTAAGGAAGTGGACCATAATCTGCCACGTCTCCTAACACTAAATTTGAATTGATGAAACTAATTAATACTTGACACTAATAATTTATATAGTCTAATAACGATTCACGGTGTATAATACCCCACTTTTTCGACTGATGGAACGCCACCCTATGTTGTTGTCTTGTTTTTCATTTTTCATTATTCATTAAGGGAATTGATCATGACAGTGACTGTTTTGGCTGCGCACAGTCACTTACATCACTTTGTCAAAAATTGTACGTTTGAAGTACATATTTGTACAAATAAAGTACCGTTGAGTAAAATTTTGACGGTCAATCGGTTGGACAACTTTGACTTTCAAAATATTGTTTCAACCGCTTAAAATTTTGTCGCGCTTGTGGACGTCGACCGTCATAATAAAATTAGCAATTCACACGGCCGGCGAACGTTTACGGTAACAAAACTGCGGCAACCACATGTAAATAAAATGGTTGCAGACACATGTAAATAAAATGGTTGCAGACAGTCACTTTTTGTCTTTACGTGAGCTCCACGGTGAGAGCACTTAGCCGCAAAATCGATATTTAATTATCTAAGCGTTACATTGAACTTAGACGCAAAATGAATAGAAACCTCTTTAAACTACAATACTATAAGTTTTGTACGGAAATATTAAACCGCACGAAACGAAATTAACTTTGTACCTCAGTATATAAATAAGAGAACGTTGTTCGCCTTTCTGGAAACCCTTATATAGGCGCTGTGTCTGTCTCGATTTTTTTCCTGTCCGTCCGCAACACAGATCGCCGTACCGCTGGCACGATGTAGCGTTGTCGTGCGACTGCGCGCAGTACAAACCGTTGTACCGCTGGTGTAATTTAACGTTGTCGTGCGTCGCTGTGCAGACCGCCGTACGGATGGCCTAATGTATCATTGCCAACCGTGGCTGTGGAGACCGCGTTCGGTTGGCACAATGTAACGTTGCCAACCGTCGCAGACCGCTGTACCGCTCGCACAATGTAGCGTTGCCGTCCAACCGCAGTACGGACCGTCGTACCGCTGGCACAATGTACACCGCGAATAGTTATTAGAGTATATAACTCTAATTTGGGTTCCTGAAATTTTGATTTTTTTCTTGAATAGGATACATGATTTTAATTTTTCCTTTACTTTAATTAAAGTACACCGCCAATCGTTATTAGCGTGGGAGTTTGATTAGCGTATAATAATAATTACAGTGGTGTACGCTATTTAAGAATTTAAAAATTTTGGAAAAAATCATACATTCTAATTGTTTGATTATGGTAATTTGGATATTTGAAAAAAAAAAAGTCGGTCACAAACATGCTTACACTAATATAGGTCTCCGTACAAAATCTGAAAAATCGTACACAAATTTTACATTCACACGGTCGAAACGCGGCTGTCGAACGAATAAGTGGGAACGGGATCTTTTACGACCTGGTTTTTTTTCCTTTTTAGAACGCACATTCTCATGCGTCTGCGGTTACTAAAACTAATTTATTGTAATTTTTAACTTAAAAAGGTACATTTATGTACGGTCTGACACTGACCGTACACAACTCTATTTAAGAGACAACATACTGAAAATAACCCTAAATAGAATAAAGAAAAAAATAGAATGAACTACACTAATGGAGAAAAAAAAAAAAAAAAAACGGGACGGAATTAGTGTACACACCGCTAATAACGATTGGCGGGTGTACCGTACAGAATAACGTAAAGAACGAAAGTACAATAAGTTCTAAATAGTGTGGTGTACGGTCATTGTCAGTACATAAATGTACCTTTTCAAGTGAAAACTTTACAAAAAATGAATTAAATCAGACGCGCACGCATAGGAACGTGCGCTCAAAAACGGGATTATTCTGACACGTAAATTAGTCTTACATGTACGAATATTTAATTTCACGACGGCGTACTATTTCTAATATTTTGTACGGATACATATATTAATGTATGTAATCGTACGGCGAATATTCTATTTTTGCTGTTCCCAAATTAGCATAATGACGAAATTAGAGTACACCTTTTAAAAAAAAAAAATCAAATTCTTAATTAGCATCAATTACGGTAAATTTTCTTCAGCACTATTTAAACTTTGACACTAATAACTAGTGTTGGGTATCGGGTAAATTCATATCGCGATAATATCGATATTCGATATATCGAATATCGATCGAGCAGGATCCTCGATATATCGTACCGAGACCAACATAAATTATCGCGATATATATCGCGATATATAGTATTTTTTAAATATATATTTTTTATTTTTTTATATAATATGTTATTTTTAGCGAAAAAGTCAAATTGTCTAATACGCCACGTACGCCGTGATTTTCGTTCCGTGACTTAAAGGTAGACGCCGCAAAATGTAACCGACAAAAAAGTACTAATTCTGAATTCTAATAATTAATTATTTGGGGTATGGTTACACGAGGAGGTCGTTGTAATAGTACGGACAACAAAATTTATGTATTACAGAGGCCTCGGGTACATCGCATATCTTTTGTCAAAAAGTTTTACATACGTGTTCTGATATGAGTGGCTCCACGTAAGTTAACTACCAAATCTCAAAAATCATCGAATATCTGGAAACCGACCTTTTTCGTCTGTAAAATCGTACTTGCGTATGATGTACGTGTACTTCACAAGTGTACCTCGTCAATGTACCTCAAAGATCTCCTTCACTCTGCTGACTTTCAGGAAAAAACCGTATATCTTTCCGGCAAAGATTTTACAGTCACTTTGTCCGAAGTCACGAGACTTTGAAAACCTGTGGGATTTTTTGTTTTTTAGCTTCGATATATTGGCGATATATCGCGATAATTTGAAATTCGATATATCGAAGCGATATATCGATTATCGGGTACCTGAAATTCGATATATATCGAATATCGGCATTGGGTCCTCGATACGCAACACTACTAATAACGATTCACGGTGTAGTTATAATTGCAGGATTCACACTAGGAACGGATGGTGAATGAGATGAAGAAACGAATGTCCTTTTTTTTTTGTTTGGACGTGAATTGCCCTTGACGTCATCTGACGTCAACAAAAACGTCGCGATGTGATTCATGTTGCCGTACAAGTAGGCGCCGACGACTCAAATCCGTCCGTACCAATCCATCGTTTTTCATACGTACAATAACATATATTTTTTCCACGGTGACCGGCCGAGACATCCAAACAAAAAGGGACGGTAAAAAGAAAAACCAACAAACAAACATCACCCGAAAAAAAAAGTGCAAAAAACAAACAAAAGCAACCTGTAAAATCCTGCTTAAACCAAACTTCTCCTTGCCCTCTCCCTCTCACTCTCTCTCACTCTCTCCGTTTCGTTGCAGGATTTTTTTGGAAAAATGGCCCAAATTTCTGCTCAACCCCATTTGGAAGTGGACATGGAAAAAGCGTAAGCAGAGTTTTTCTCCCAATTTAACGCAAAGGTAACCATAAAAAAAACCCTAAATAACTCTATACATTTTTTTTTGTTCGTTTTCTATGAAATGAAAACCAAAAGATTTAAGTTACTTTTTCATTCCAATGTCTATTTTTAATATGTCAACCCCATTTTTTTTTTGAAAGATATAGGTAATAACACATATTACCGTTACCGTTTTACTTTTTTTTTTTTGGAAAAAACAGGGGACAGTTGATTTAAATGAAGTAATTAAAAACTCGTGTTCCGAAAAATACCATCCCCTTCTTCCAATCAAAACCCAAGATCTCTTCCTCCTCCCCCTCCTCCTCCTCCCTTGTGAGGCTTGTGGTCGATGATTGGAAAAGAATATGTGATTATATATTGTCTTATATCCATGTGTTCGGTTCTTGTAGTGAAAAGCAAAAAACTCTTTTTTAAACGCATGCCCCCCCTTTTGTACCCCCAGACTCATATGGTTTACCATCATGCTTTTTAATTTATCCTGCATAGATTTATTTTTTTATTGTTTTAAATGCTCTTGTTTAAGAAGTACTTGTTTTGGAAAGACTTTGTTTCAATAAGACTTGTCTCCTCTCTGGAGAGGACGTAGGAGATCACTAGACTCGTAATAGATTAGGTTATAGTGCAGGATAATGTAGTTACCAAAGTTTTGAATCGGAAAATATTCGGAGTGAAAATGTCGAAAGTTAAATTTTTTGCAGTGGGAAGCATATTAGTAACATTATATTTTTTATTCAAGCTGTTGTTTTAAAAATGACCAGTGGTTGGAAAATTGAAGTACAAGAAACACCAATGTTTTGAGATCTTACGATTAGGTGTTGTTATTCGGGTCCATCATATTATGATGAGCACGTACGGAAAAGTTTGACAAATTTTTTGACCAAAGCATGCTTATACCAAGTGACATATGAGCTCCTTTTCTTTTTAGGTTTGCTTCCTCCCATACTTGGTTTTTCAGTTTCTTTTTGGCTATTTGTTTCCTTTGTTCCCATGTACTGTGATGGTTTGTGCTTTTTTAACAGGGCCCGGTTTTTTTCTTTCCTTATTATTTTACGTAATAACATCCTAGGAGTATGCAATCAATTATTTCATGCTATGCTTTATCATCACGCTCTCTTGATAAGGCTGAGTATCATCTGCATGTTTATCCCTTCATTTACATCTTGGTCTGTACCTCAACACCTTGCCATGTTTTCGTTTATCTCATACTAGCTAAAACATTGTATCTAGAAAAAAAAAGAGTCTTGATCGCAAACCATTTGCTGACAGGATTAAAGTGAAAAACAAAATGAAGAGGGAACTTAACACGAAAGCCCACATCTTGTGATGTGCCTGATAGCTCAGCACAGGCTCGAGTTTTAGATGACTGCGTTTTTTGCAATGCACATCTGTATGATGGGACAAGGAAATCTTTTATATCATTTGACTAAGCATATCTCAACGTAGGTTTAAGCACCATTATGCAACAGGCTCTGGACTCAACACCAGATTTGAGTGCTAAGGGGAGCAGAGACTTAAAATAACATCTCAGACCTCAGCTGCATTAGAAATAATAAACTTGTAGAACATAGATGAAAATGGTATCACAAAATATAACTTGTACATGTGCATATATTTAAATGCTTGTAAACTGACACTACAATACACATATAATTCACAACAACTCACAGTACATGCTTAAAACTGTACATCCAAGTATTAGAAGTGCTATCAATATTGGTTCCTTAGTTTCCTAAGCGCAGATTATTTGCTTTTATTATAACATATGAATCCTAGAATTATGCACATTTCAGATAAAACAGTCAAACTCACACCATTCTAAATAAGAAATCAATCTGGCAAGAGATCCTCAAAAGTAAAACAAAACAAAACAAAACGAACGAATGAAATGAAATGAAACATTGGTACACGGAAAGGAACCAGACCAAAGTAAACCAAACCAAAAAAAAAAACAAAACAAAACAATACAAGACATAACATTCATACCTTCCCAACGACCAAACTTGACACAAAAAAAAAGAACAGGAAAGAAAAAAAGTGTAATACCGAACTTGTCACAGGAAAAAAATGCGAATGTCGCAGGCTATACAACATAAGTAGTCGGTTGTCACAGGCCCCAATTTGTAGGGAAAACAAATATACAAGCAGGCTGACTGGTCTATAAGAAACTCCCTAGAAAAATAAAAAGCAATCACCTCTCTTCCTCTTTGGGCTGAGATATGTTATGCTTCAACAAAAGATCCTCTAACTCCTTTGCTCCAAACACACGATACTTAGGCTTCTTATTCGCATCAAGACTGATCTGTGCTAACTCAATTTTCTCTGCCGAAAGTACTGTACTGTCCATCGTTTTGCTCAAAACCTTTAGGGCAAGACTAATAGCTGCCTCCAGATCCAAATCTTTTTTGTAATCCTGCTTCAAAATTGACTGCGCTGCTTGATTACTTCCACCAATAGCGGCAGCTTTCCATCCACCGTAGTTTCCACTAGGATCACTTTGATACAATTGGAACTGGAAGTTTTTGTCCCATCCGGCGTAAAGTAAGGACACTCCAAAAGCCGTAAGCCACCAAACTGAGTGTAACCCTGCTTGGTATCACATTACGCCTGCACCAGTTGCTCGACTGCAATAGGTTCCTGCAAATCATTAAAACACAGCAAATATAAACAGCGCCCATGAGAACACAGCCAACGAAAATACAACCAATGAAAACACAGCCAATGAAAACACTGTAAATGAAAATCCTCCTGAGGAAACAATAAGCCTGACGACAAACAAACAGTAGAATAATGCCGACAGGCTATAAAACCTCTGAAATACAGCACAACTGCAACGTGAATCATAACCAGAGTAAATAAATTATTAGCAAGGCAATTACATTAATGTTATTGATTCTAATTCAGTTCTGCATGACGAGGCTGATTCTGAAATGTTTAAAGAGTCATCTAAAAAAAAACAATAAGTGTTATTAATACTATTTTAGGTTAAAAGGCCTAAAATTTAGGGGCACCAATACAGTGTTATTAACTCTTAGTCTACAAGAATACAACGAGTCATCATCATGTCAACATGATCAAATAACGGAATGATTATTGAATAGGACACGAAAATACAAATCTTAACCTATTTGGATACTCAAACTATGTTATTGCGACAGTTGACGGACAAGGTATACAATAACCTGACATGTTTATTAACTTAAAACCTATGACGAACAACTTGAAAACGAAATTCAGAGAAAGCAAATCTAGTGCTGAAAATATATGGTTCTCTCCCTAACTGGAATATTCCACATCAGATTATTGCTAAAAAAAAAGATATTCACTAGTGCGTAGAACAATAGTACGGTATTTTCACGCCGTATTATACACGTACAAGGAATAAAATAGGTGCAGTGCGCTAAGAGTCCCAAGAGTCTTAGCAGACAACGCCTATTTTACTCCTTTTGTGCATTTAGTACGGCTTTCAATACCGTACTTTTGTTCTTTGCATTAGTGTGATCAATCGAGTAAACTTAATTGATTCTTAACCAATTAATTGCAAAAAACGAAACCTAATAAACACTAGAAGATGTAAAATTAAGTGAATTCACTGGACAAACTGGTTAGACAAAAAGATAAGCGTTTGAGGGCCACCAATCTGAAAATCACTTCTCACACAACACAACAGATAACCCTGCCAAACCCATAATAACACAGGTAGCAAATTTACAAACATAGCTGAGAGGAGGAAAAATATATACCCTTCCTAAGACATACAAATAGGTGAGAAAAGATTTTTTTTATCTGTGACTCACAACTACTAAAATTCAAAGACCCTAATCTCCTCAGACGCAATCTCATGGTGAGGAAACAACCTTTCAGCATAAGGCAACCTATTTCTAACAGTATACGTTCTTGGAAAATCTCGCTTACAAGAGTACTTTACAAAAGGCATAACTTCACATCAGATGCAAGATGACTGCAGATTTCTTAACTGAAAGCCAGAACATTATAACCAAAAAACAGAATCCTAAGTTAGTGGTTGCTCCATTTTTTAACACCAATAGCTAATATGTGAACTAAGATGACTGACTATGTTGGCTACTATTAATTTTGTTTTCTGCTAATTTTTTATAAAATCTGAATACCAAATGAATGTTTAAAACTTATATTCAGCGTGGAACTAATCTTGAAATAAGGATATTAGGATATTATAGAAGATATGAATCTCCGTACAATAGGAAAAAGGACTTTCCTGAGCACTCGAAAGATACACAAATTTTGCCTCAAAATACTAAAAAGCAACGAAACAATAGGATATCAAAAATTTGCCAAAGCAGACAGAGCCTGTCTAGTCCAGTAAAGACTAGTCTTGTTAACATTGCCAGCATATGTTTTAACACAAACGCTCCACAATGTGTCAAGAAACACTGGTCCTCCACGCGATATCTTGAAAAGTAGTACATGTAGACAGAAAACATGTGTACATGTTTTTTTTTTTTGAACCTAGTGAAGTCCACAAATCGGGTCAGAAACAATTAGACATCCTTTTTCACTAAAATAATGTGGTCCACAGTCCTCAAATTCAGGAGCAATGAAAGAAATAACAAACCTGATAAGCAAACATGTAACGTTGAGCAGATAATCTTGCAGTGTTAATTAAAATATTTGCATCAGCAGTGATTCCTGCTACTGCAGCTGCCACATGAGAAGGTGAGAGAAGGAGAGAGGGTGGGAGGGAGGGAAGGTGGGAAGTCCGAGGAAAGTCCGTCTCACCTGCAGGAGGCAGGTGAGGTAAGAAGGGGGAGGATGCTTTTTCAAAATTTCAAAAAAGTTTTAAGTTTACATTTTTTTACGTTCTATTCTACATGATTTTGATTGGTTGTTCGTTTATGGGTCATCATTAAAAAATTTAGTTATAGTACGGATCATTCATTCGGGATACGACTTCATTTTTCTTCTAAATCGGAAATCTGCATTCCGAAAAGGGTTTCCGGAAAAGAAAATGACTTTCCGGAAAAGAAAATGACTTACCACAGTTGTCAAAATTTGACGCACTCGACCGTATGTTTTGTCCGCCGCTACGCTCCAAAAAGTGTATTTTGTCTGACGCTACGCTCCAAAAAGGTTGACAGCCGAGCGGTCGAGCTGTTTGGCGCCTCTGTTTTTTGTTTTTATGCGAAATGAATGGTACGGGAGCATTCATTTCGTCATCTCATTCACCATCCGTTTCTAGTGTGAATCCTGCAAATAAAACGAACCGGCGTAAAATTATCAATTGAAATTAAATGAAAAAAATGCGCGTCGTCACGCGCGACGAAATCGAGCCACACTATATACGAATCAGCAGTCTTACATCGACAACGAAATTTTAGGATATTGGGCGAATTGGCGTCGGCCGAAATCGCGCCGTCAAATGTTTTGTTCGGTTCGCATCAGTTATGTTTTGTTTCGTTCGATACTGTACTTTTCTGTCGGTTCGTTTTGGTGCGAGCGCCGAGCGGTATTCATTTGTACGAATCGCACGCTGGCGATTTCGAAGAAATGTTGGTTCGCGAAGCGTGACGCGATATTTTCGTCCGCGGAAATATTTTATGTGTACGACGAAGCGGCAATATTTCCGTACGAGACATATAGTACTTCAGTTTAAAATTGTTTCGTTTCATTATGCGTCTAAGTTCAATGTAACGCTTAGACGATTAAATTTCAATTTTGCGGCTAAGTTCTCTCATAACGACAAAAAGTGACTGTCTGCAACACTTTAAATTTACATGTGGTTGCCGTTTACATGAGTTTACATGTGGTTGCCGCAGTTTTGTTACCGTAAACGTTCGCCGGCCGTGTGAGTTGGTAAATTTATTATGACGGTCGACGTTCGCAAGCGCGGCAAAATTTTAAGCGGTTGAAACAATATTTTGAAAGTCAAAGTTGTCCAACCGATTGACCGTCAAAATTTTACTCAACGGTACTTTATCTGTACCAATATGTACTTCAAACGTACAATTTTTGACAAAGTGACGTAAGTGACTCTGCGCAGCCAAAACAGTCACTGTCATGATCAATTCCCTTCATTAAATGTTTTTCTATTTTTTCTTTTAGTATGAAGTCAAAGTCGGGCAACGCATTTAAAAAAAATGAATTTTATTCCGTGCGCACATTTATTTATTTTTGGGCGTTTCGTGCGTCCGTTTTGTGCGCATGAGACGTCCATGTTTTCGAACGACCACCTTCACAAGCCACGTGGCGAAAGATGAGCTGTTTCTCGGAATATGGCATCATTACTCGATGCCACGTGGCAGTATCTGGAATGCGGCTGTACTTTCCCTGAGACTATCACCACGGTGAGTTTTCTTTTGTTGTCTTTTGCGTTGAATCCAAATTTACCATTTTGAATCTGGCTTGGAGAAAGGGAGGGGGGGAGGGAGGGAGGAGAGGGAGGGAGGGAGGGAGGGAAGAGAGGGAGGGGAGGGAGGGGAGGGAGGGAGGGAGGGAAGAGAGGGAGGGGGAGGGAGGGGAGGGAGGGAGGGTCTAGTTTTTGTGCTTTTTCTCTTGTTTTTTTTTTTTTTTTTTGAATTATTATCGTTATTTCTGTTAAATTTTATTTTTAAAGTTTGAAAAGGAATGATTTTTTTTTCTTAATCATATTTAAGTCTCCCTTTTGGATGAGAAATTTGGACTTATTATATGTATATGAAAACTCAAATTTATATGGATTTAAAAAAAGTTCAATAGCTTTTATTACAATAAAAGGTTTCAAAAATGTACTTAATCTTTTAATTGTTATTATTATTTTTTTTTTTTTTTTTGCTGTTGTTAATGCAGGTCAATCCAAAATTCCGAAATATTTTGACAAATCATTCTTTGTCTTTTGTTACTCAAAGGTAATCTTATTTCCCTTCTTTAAAAAAAAAAAATGTATTTTCATTAATAATAATCCCATTTTTTTAGTAATGCTTTCTTTCGTTTTTGCCCTTTTCCTTCTGCATTCCTATATATATATATATATATATATATATATATATATATATATATATTTTTTTTTTTTTTTTGCTTTGTTTGTGAATGGATGGCATTTCCATAAAAATCTTCCAAAGTGGTAAAATTTTAGACCATATAATGCCCTTTTTAATTAGTATTAATATTAAATATATTAAATATGAATATTAAAGAAAATAAAATCCCCACAAACGGTGTTCAAAACCGTATAATATGCACAAACCATTTTTAGTGTAGACTCAATTTTCTGGACCTCGAAATATTATGGTCCATGCCCGCCCTCAAGAAGATTGCTCCTCTCCCTCTCCTTCTTCCTTTCCCTCTCCCTCTCCCTCTCCCTCACCCTTGCCCGCTCCTTCTCCCTCTCCCTCTCCCTCTCCCTCTCCCTCTCCCTCTCCCTCTCCCTCTCTTTCTCCCTCTCTCTCTCCCTCTCCCTCTCCCCCTCCCTTTCCCTCTGCCTCAAAAAACTAAACACTCGTAGAAAGCAATTACTCATTGGTGGAGGCTGTTGCTTCCATTTTTTTTTTAGATCTGGAAGACGGAAGTACAAAACCTCAAGCCTCGAGCAATGTAAAAATAGACATTCTTGCAACAGTATCTCTACTCCCAATCAAAATCTTTTCATTTCCAATCGCAATTTTATTATTTCCATTCGAAACCGTATTATTTCTAATCGAAAACTTACGATTTCGAATCAAATGGGAGAGGTTTCTCCAAATGATTCGATTTATGAGTCTTTTGCCACAACAGCTCTCAGTGAAGCAGGAGAGTTAGGGAAGGAAGATGACGAAAAAGTGGTCAGTGAATGGAAAGCGGAAAGATGGAAAAAAGCGTTTTTTGAGTTACAACGAGAAGCTGAGGAGCTTGGGATTCCATCGCATGCGATTCCTAAACTGAGTGAACCTCTCACAAGAAAGAGCTTATGTGAGGCCCGAGACTTGCTACAGGGAATTATCGATTCTTTTTTATCGGCGAATATATAAACACACCACTGTATGTTTGACATTTGTCGGTGATTAAACGTGACGTTTATAGTGGTCTGTGTCTAAAACTCTTGTATAAGCCTGAGATGTATAAATTTGAGAAGTCTAAACTTGAGATGAAATTGTCCTTCAGACCGTTTCTATGGCGATGCCTTCTGTTTGTTGCCCTCTATGTGCAATGTTTGTCCTGATTATATATATAACTGTGTTGCAATGTACAATGTATTTTGTATAGTATTTCGTATTATGTATTTTATTCTTGGTAGGTTTTTTCATGTGGATAGATCAGGTTCTGTCACTGTATTAGATGAGACCCAACACATTTTTTGGGTCTCCTTTTCTTTTTCCGCCTCCATGTATTCAGAGGGTTTACCGTCGCCTGTCCTAAAAAAGATTGTTATATATTTTGAGAATGGGATCTGTTGATTCATGGATAGGAATGCACATTTAAAATTGTATGCATACCACATGTAAAATGTTTCGATGCCTGCCTTTTTTTAAGAACTTGCTCTGTTTTTTAATCGTTTTTGACGTCTTTGTTATCGATTTCAATCTGCGGAAAAACCGTTCCTATTGGGATCGGTGGTATTTGCGACTACGTCATTTTCTCTTCGCATTGTTCTTGGTTTTTTGTCGTTTGATCCTTTGCGACATTTCGGGCTTTCATTTTGTTTTTCGCTCCTTTCATGTGCTCAAGATGATTTACCATCACAATGTTTTTAGTATGCGCAAGAGGAAGTATATAAGATAAAAATTGTAACTACATGTCGTCACCCTTGAATGCAATTTCGTCACTGATGTCACACCGAGCCGCTGAAACGGCATGTATTGGATCACATGAAATGATACGAACAAATCTATCTCTAATGATACAAATGAAAGTGTGTCTGATGATGTTTATATTTTACAAGCTCAAAAAACAGTCATTACACGTCAAAAACTACCCGTCATTACTATCGTTTTTTTTTTCCCTTCGCCTTTTTCTTTTCTTTTTCGTTTTGACTTTCTCAATGGTTTATCATAGCACGTTTTCGATTGTCCTTCTTGTTACCGTTATAAGTATCACTTGACAACGGCTTGAATCGCGATTACAGGAATTTGATTCCAATCGTGTTGACATGAAAAAACACAGAACTCAGTGACATCGTCACAATTCCTTTTCCACTCATGGCCACCATGCAACTACGGAAATCCAAACAAGAAGCTCTCATTTAATTTTTTGGCATTTCAAATGAACTTGATCGTTTTAAATCTTTGTTATCCTTTCAATGTTCTTTATCGTTTCAAGTGTTCTTTCTCGCTTCAAATGTCCTTAATCGTTTCAAATGTTCTTCGTCATTTTAAATGTTCTTTATCGTTTTAAGTAGGAAAGCACACATATGTGTCAGTAGTACATAGCAATTTTGAACATTGTCATCATTACGTAAACCTAAATCAAAACCACATCCTAAACATAAAGAGGTAGGAGATAATTACAATTTTGAAAAAGACAAGGAAACCCGCAATCACAACATTCCTACCAAAGAATGCCTGAGACTTTTCACATTTCCATCCCTCCTTTTACTGCCCCTACTTCTACTCGCTCCTTTCAGAAGCTTTTCCACGAAAACATGCCTCATATGGTAGTGAGGCAAACATTGATTCAAATAATATTTACAAATTCGTCTCCATTTTTTTACATCAATAATGTTAATATCAACAACCTTACATGGTATACAGTAGACTTCACTATCCTTTTCCACTGTTAATAACTACAAGGAGCCTATCCTTGAACCAGAAAAAGTTTCTAGTAAAAAATATATATTTCGTGTAGAAAATCCAATAAAGACTAGAAAACAGTTTCCAGTTTAGGACTAATAACAATTTTTTCTTTCTTTCCCACCTCCCATTTTGCTGTCCAATATTCCATATAGTTTGGAAAACTGGAAAACAAATAAATTATATCCAACTCAGCGAAAAACAACCACTAATCTTTGACCGAGGGAGGGAAAAAGAATACCACTAATATGTTATATACATGTATAATATGTACAGATATATTATTTAAATAATATGCATTTCATCCCTCTTTATATATAAATATGGTCAAATGCTCCGTATTCCAAACCGCTGAACTGTCAATTAAATTGTTTTTCTTTAACTCGATTGGAAAACTCTTCATACCTTGGTCCAAATCATTCTCTATACGATCTCTTTCAATGAATCGAGTTTTACAGGAACCGCCTCTATTTCCCCCTCTCTGTCTCCCTCTCTTTCTCCCTCTCTTTCTCCCTCTAATTCTCCGTCCACCTCTCTATCCAACGACTTCTCTCTCGGTGTAGCATTTCCATACAAAGAAAACGATTCGATTCTCGATTCCATAATCCTATACATCGGTTTATTAAGATCGAAATACATAAAAGTCAATTGACGTAAATCTAACGGGTTTTCTATTTGCAAAAGCTCTCTCACTTTTGTTTCTAATATTACTGTTTCTCGGAGAAGGGAAGAAACGGCAAAAACTAAAGCCCCAAAAGAAAGCATTGCCGAATTTCCCACCATATGGGCATCGGGATTATTCTTTTTTATTGCCTTAAGACTCTCCATAACTTCTTGATATCGAGTTTCGAATGCTAAAAGAGGTCCTTTCCCTTCTTCAACCGCTTTCACTCTACTCTCGATTAACAAAAGGGGATGTTGATGTATTTGTTTCGGTAAAATTTCCCTCATATTGAAAGAAGTCAGAGAATTGTAATTATATTCTCTTCTAGGGTTACCCTCCCTCTTGTTCCTTCTATCAGTCAATGATGAAGTGGAAGAGGGATTGATTGACGTTTCTCTCGAGTTCCTGACAGGTCGGTGTTGATTCCCCTCCCTCCTCTTCGTCCTCTCCCTCCTCTCTCTCCTCTCTCTCCCCTCCCCTCCTCTCGTTCACTATTTCCAGACCTTTGCGTTTTTTTCCAAGAGCCTCGATTTTCCCAACTAGAACGGAGAACATTTATAAGATTATTGAGGGAGGTTTCTAACTCTACCTTCATCGCAAGTAGGGGAGAATGTAGTGGTAGTAATAATTTTTCCGCTTGTCTGTTCTGTTCACTCACTTCAGGAAGCCTTGATGTCGAAAGAACTGAATCGATAATAAATAACAGTCTCTGCAAAGATTAGTGAGGTATTAGTGATTTATTAGTGAATAGTAGTGTATTAGGGCTAAAAAGTGATTTAGGACAGAGGAAAAAGAATAATTAGCAACAAGTCAAGGACATTCCAGGTTTTGTAAGAAAATAGCAAATTCTCGGTGAATTCTACCAAAATATTCCTTCTTTTCCTCTGTCATACTCATTTATTATGCAAACTCAATTATATTGTTCAACAATAAAAGAAAAATGGTTCCATTATGTCCTTCCCAATGATGGATGTCAGCTTCTTTGAGTCCAATTAAAGCCAGTAAAGAGATAGCATATTCATTATTTATTTTCTTCTTTTCCTCTGATATACTCATTTTTGATACCCAAAAGTATTAAAAAAATCAAAAAAACTCACCAACAATCGAGTGATAATTGGAATCTTGCTTTTTTTTCCTCTGTCATTCTCATTACTTGATACCCAAATTATTGATAAAACAAGCAAAACTCACCAACATTCGAGTAATAATTCCCTGGATTTGGTTGTATAAAGAAACTGGAAATGGAGCCCTCCAAAGCTCTGGTTCTTGTTCTGCCTCTCCCACTAAAACAGCTTGTTTTCCAATGCTTCCAGAAATATTTTTTTGTAAGGAGTCCAGAATAGGTTTGACTTTTGTGTGACAATCGACACAATCCTGACGAGAATATGCCTCAATTGAAATCGTGATGCAATCTCGAATGTCATTAAAGCTCTGCACTGCCCTCAGTTTCCAAGTTTTTTCAAAATTAATACCCATTTGCATCCATCTACCTTTTAGAAAAAGCAAGAAAAACTGCTCTTTGAAACAGGACTTCAGAAGACCTCCAAAGTTGCCTTTTGTGTGACATTTGATACAATCTTAACTAGAATAAGTGTCGGCCGAAAAAGTTACCCATTTGCACGAAA
Organism: Zygnema cylindricum; assembly: GCA_037447655.1. Lineage (NCBI taxonomy): Eukaryota > Viridiplantae > Streptophyta > Zygnematophyceae > Zygnematales > Zygnemataceae > Zygnema > Zygnema cylindricum. The sequence continues at coordinate 34,841 of JBBHKE010001866.1, read as the reverse complement.
AACCAAACAAACAAACAAACAAAAAAAACTACAAAAATGAGACGTGAAGTCAGAAAAAAACTAGAGACGAAAATAATTTTGAAGACTTACGAAGTGCAGAACGGACGAGAAGGACCGCCCGAGCCGGAAAAATAAGTCCTTCAACGATCACAAAACATAGAACGCCTACAAAAGTTTGCGTGATACGGTCCCAAAGCATAATCTTCGACCTCTTGTTCACTGTAACTGTAACCAATCATAATTATGGCCGCCGTAAAAGCGGCAACAATTCCAGAATAGCCGTGACGACTATCATATCGCATATAGGAGGTAAGAATTACCCATGGGACTAGAGGGAGAAGGAGAAGCCATGGATGATGTTGTGTTACAACAATAGCCAAATAACCGTAGATAGAACCTGCAACAGTTCCCTGTCCCATTTCCACAGTCAGGGTCTTTTTAGGGTTTTCCAAAAGGTTAGGCTTTCCTGTAGATTTTAAGATAGGTTGCATAAGTGTATTAAAAAAATATGGAAGGTCCAAAAGAGCCATGGCGGTGGGCAAAGGGGAGAGAGAGAGAGAGGGAGAGGGAGGAGAGGGGGAGAGAGGGAGGAGGGGGAGAGAGAGAGGGAGGGAGGGGGAGAGAGAGATAGGAAGGGAGAAACGGAAAGCGAGAGGGAGAGAGAGAAAAGGGGGAGAAAGAGAGGGGAGAGATGAGAGAGAGAGGGAGCGAGAGCGAGGAGGAGATGACAGAGGGAGGCAGAGGGTGAGAGTGTTGAACCTGCAAGCGTAAATTTGCAGTACGAAAAGCTCCTCCTTGATTCCCTCCAATAATAAAACCAACTGTTACTACTGCCCAGAAACTGAAATCTCGGTCAAATGCTGTTCCAATCACACCGGCGAGAAGTACAGCGATTGATACTTTAAAAGCAAAAAGAATCTGTTTTGCTCGATTTTTCCAAAATCGCAAGAAAAACGTCCAGAAAGTTTGTAACAAGTTACCATGCGTGCCATTATTTGTGGTCTGACTTCTTGTGCCTCTCTCTCTGCCCCTCTCGCTGTGTCTCCCACAACGGAGGGAAGTTATGATTTGAGACTGATTTACTGAAACTGAAATTGGTATCTCTTCGTTTACACAAACCCCTTCCTCAGAATCATTTTCATTTGTGAATTCGTCTGCTTGTGCTGAAGGGTAAGGATTAGGGCTAGTATTTTCCCTCCACCAAGGCAATTTGAAAGAGAATATAGAGGGAATTTCACATGAAAAGAAAGATTTTTTATGAATCCTATTGATTTTTTCCAGCAGATGAAGCACTTCTTTCACATAAGCTTCTGCATTGAAGAGAAAAAAACAAAAAGCGAGGTCGCTTCTCCTTTTGTTATCTGTGCTATTTTTTTCTTCACCCAAAAATTGAACTCCCGGTTCCGATTCTACAGAAGTTTGTGAGAAATTGTCCACCAGTAGTTCACGAGCCCGTAAAAATACTAAATTGAATTCCTCCAAGCCTTTTAAACCGGCTTTTAACACTTCTTCCCTTTGTTGCTTTGAAAAATTGCGAGATAAGGTTTCCGTGGTCACAAGAATAGCCGATGCACTTATATTAGTGAGTTTCCTGAGTTGGTCTCGGAGAGAGAGTAACATAAGAGGAGGTAAGGTACATCCTGTTTTTAGCGTTGCCTGCATTCCTGAACCGACACAAACACAGCAACGTCAACCTCCCTTTTTTTTGTCCTAATTCCATATAAAGCAAAAAAAGTATGCGCATAAAAAGGACAATTTCCTATGTTTCACACTCAAAAGTGACGAAGACGGAGAGGGAAAGGGGGAGGGGGTGTGAATTGGCAGTGATGTGCAACCTTCTCTCTCTCTCTCTCCCTCTCTCTCCCCCCGTCTATCCCTGCATCAGAAACAAAACTGCTGACTTCAATAATCCATGCCAATCCATTGCCGGCCATAAACTAAATAACAATGATAAACAATACACTAAATTAAATAATAATATCAACCAGAAATCTAATAAATTAAACAAAAAAATAAACACTGATTACCTAAATAATAATAATAACAACAAACAAACAAACAATAAGCTTATAGATGAACAATCATCGCCTGCACAATTCTTTAGAAGATTAAAAAAAGAAGACACAAGAAATTCTCACAGGAAAAAACCTTCACAAAGTAAATCAAACAATAATAACAAAAGAAAACCGACGAACTAAAAAACAAAACAAACACCAACAATCAAAATGATAAAAAAATAAACATAACAAAATGAAATAATTAAACTACTTAATTTAATAAACTCACCGGCACAATGCATTAGTAGATTAGGAAAAGAAGACACGAGGCATTCGGTCACAGGAAGAAACCTTCCTCCTCCAGGTTCCCAATGGAGGTCCAAAATTCTTTCTTTCATATCTGCGAGATTAACGGCAGCCGATTGGGCCAAAATCTCTACATGAGTACTTCCCACTTTCTCTACCTCTCCTCCTTCACTGCAATAAGCTTCCGTAAGCATTGCGAATAGTGTGGTAAAACAACGCCCGGAAAAAACGGAACGATCAAGAACCTGAAAAACGGGAAAGGAAAAACTGCATACGATATGATTTCTCACTAAAATAGTTGAAAAATGTATCAAAACATTTTTGGATAATAAAAACCGTCCATTCCCCGATTATTTCCACCAGAATTTGCTAGTTTGACAATACGGCTAATTTGGCAACATAACTTTGCATGTGAGTACTTATTAAAACAGTACGCTGGTAATCGCTATTAGTGTTAAAAACATTCTCGAAACTACTTTTTCTCATCACAGAGTTTTTCGACTTTTATTCATGATAAAATGATCGTAAGGTGGGACCTCACTCCCTTAAAAGAAAAAAATACAGCAGTTGAAAATAAAGTTGAAATTTTTTAGCGATGGAAAAAAGATGGGCAACGGCATCTAGGTGTTTAATGAAGGACTAAAGACATACCACCAACATCTCCTACCTAAAAAACACACACAAGTAAAACCCCCAAACAAGCCTGTAAAAACAAAACAACACAACAGCCAGAAAAAACACAAAACCTATAGAAAAAACAAACTTTTTCAGGTTACAAACCGCAAATTTTAGTTAAAACCAGCGACTTTCTGGTCAGAAACACCGGTTTTTTAGTTACACACAGCAGTTTTTTAAAAAAAGCAGCAGTTTTGGTTGAAAACAGCATTTTAAAAACAGAGGTTTTTCGATAAAAAACGCACCTCAACCTGCGCCAATTGTGGGAAGGGAAGTAGCATTGCTATTACAGCACAGAAACCTCCAAACATGGTGGTACCTCCTAACTGGAGAGCGTAAATAACATTTCTGTTTTTCTCCAACATAAAACCAAAATAAAGTAGTCCGTTAAGGGCTAAAGCCACTTTTTTGGTAAGTAAAGGCACATTTGGATATGCGAAAATGAAACTGCTAACAGTCATACATACCAACATGGGACCATAGGAAGGAACAAACACCTGCACATAAAAAGAAAAACTCAAAAAAAACAAGTAAAAATGACTAAGCATGCAATTGATTTGGCCAAAAAGCCTTCTTGAATTTAAATGAAGCGAAAGAGAGCCAAGAGAAAGAGAGAGAGAGAGAGAAAGTGATAGACGGGTTAAGAGAGGGAGAAAGAGAGGATAAAATGAGGGTAAAGGGGGGGAAATGGGGTACAAGAGGCAGTCATAAAGGGGCAGCAAGAGGGAGAGAGAGAGAAACCTAGAGAGCTAAAGAGAGAGAGAGAGAGAGACAGAGGGAGAGAAATCTAATGAGAGAACGATGTACTAAAAGAGAGCAAAAAAGCTGAGAGATGTTGATAATCTAGTCCTTTAAAAAGAGAAATTGACACTGAAACTAGCAATGAAGCTGTTTCAAGGTGATGTATCTTGAAACAAACAAAAAGGAAAACAAACAATTTCCTGGTTCAATAAAAAGTATTCTCTGGTAAATTTTAAAACCAGCAGGCAAACTGACAAACTAAATGAAGTTCCTTCAAGAAGATGATAGTTCCTTCAAGGTGAATGATGAGGGCAAACTGTGATAAACAAAAATAAATTTTTGACATACTCAAAGAGAGATTTTCAAAAAACCTAAAATTTAAACAAAAGCCAAAAGCCTAAACAACTCTAAAAAACCTTACAAAACCCTAAAAACTCCTAAAAAACCTAAAAAGCTCCTCCAAAAGCCCTTACAATTTTTACAAAACCTTACAAAACCTTACAAAACCTTACAAATACCTCGAGAAAAGTAAAGAAGAAACATGCATACCTGTCTGCAAATAATAGCTACCACTACTGACTCCAAAACTCCCCAAGCCGTACTATACAGATTCCTGATTGTCCTTCCAAGAGTTCCATCACATATTAGAACTGCAAGAACTTCTGCAAAAAAAGGGGAAGCCATCCAGGATGATATTCTGCTTGTCAAAATGAATGCAGCGCAAAGTAGAGCAGAAAAACCTGTACGGAAAGCAATTCCTACTCTCCACCAGAATAAGCGTCTTTGGAGTGAAATTACCATTTCTTCTTCCTTCAATTATTTTAAAAAGCTCGGTAAGAAAATTGGAGGAAGAAGAAATAATCTAAGTTGTGAAAATGTAAAATCTTGAGCTTTTGTCAGCTTCTGAGAGTCTAATGAGAGCATGTGACAGAGAAGGACATCCATAGCCCTGTCTCCTAACTAACTGCAGCAGCTTAAAAGCTGACGGCTAAAATTCAATTTCAAACGGCGAAAATTTGACAGAAAAGGCTCAAGGCGACAAAGGGTAAAAACTTCCAGCAGTTCAGTTTAGATGGTAACGGATAGGTTAGTTCGTGAAAAAAAACTCGTGACTGACCTCAGTTCAGTTCGTAGAAAAAAACTGAAACTTTCGAACGCCAAACGTGCGAAATTTACTGCTTCACCAATCGAGCAGTACTGTACTGTACAGTACAGTGCACCGTGAATCGCTACTAGTGTTGATATTTTTTTCGTCTCTTAAAATATTTTTCTCTGTACACACATGTCCGATTGTGGATCTGACGATTTCGATTGAAAGTTAAGATTCTCAGCTACCGATTGGCGGTCTCAAATTGAAAACCAGACAGGTGTGTACGTGGAAAAGATGGTTTAAGTGGCGAAAAAATTATTAACACTAATAGCGATTCACGGTGGTACTGTACTGTAGTTTTGAAATCTGGGCCAATGAAAATACTTCTCTAATTTGGTTTACAAATGGTTAGCGTACAGTGTTATTCGACATCTTCATAATCAGCTCTTTGAGCCAATCCAAACTGGTCACGGTTACAGATGTCATTTAATTCTCCGTTCAAGATTCCAGTTACGAAACGGCGAAGTGGTTTTTAACGGAATGGTGCCTCTGATGGCAGTTCAACCAAATTCAAATTAAAAAATTCAAACGGTCAAGAGATTGTCACAATGCAGACGGACGGCCGTAACCGTCAATTTCCTTACTAAACATTTTCAAAATTATGAAAAACTACAATGGTTTCCCATTCCACTATTGAGACATACCTTTTTAGAACTTTTACAAAACTCTTCCAGGACATTTTACCATTCCTAAACAAAGATTTTTTTAGGGTTCCTTAAAGAAATAAGAAACTTTTTTTCTTTTTTTTTTAAGAAAGTAACTGTCATTTGTATACAAGCTGTGAAAGGCCGTCTTGTTTTTTTAGTGTTCGTAAAGTGTTTTTTTAGTGCGCTTTTAGTTCTTTTAAGTTTTTTTTTTATGGCAACTGTTTAAGAAGGTTAATACAGTAGACATTAGGAATGGCACTCCGTCCCTTAATCCGTACAGCTGCTCACACGTGTGAAGTCTCGTCTTCATTGGCATCTTCAGTCCTTCCTACAACTTTTAGGTTTAAGATAAGGAATCAACCAAAGCAAGCTTTTAAGCAGCAAATTGCGGAGCAAAATAATTTGTCGTTTTCTGTTTCAAACAAAAGACACCTCTGGAATGTAGGACACGTGTCTCCTTGTACAGCTTTATCCAATAACAGGAGATTGCAGCAGAAAAGAGGATTAGGAAAGGACTCCATTGGTCCAATCCATTACAAATGCCAAAAAGATAATTGCAGAGGATTTGATTTGCAGAAGGAAAAAAAAATAAAAAATGGAGTCATTTCTGATCATTCTTCCATTTTTTTTGCATTTCCACAACAATCAAAAATTTGTGGTTCTTTTTATTACAAAAGGGAAACAGGACAAAGAGGTCAGAGAACTCATTTGTCAGCATCAGTGACTCCTGTCACAGAGACCTCTGAATCTGTGACACCTGTCACAAAGAGTACAGAATCGACTGCAGAATCTGCGACTCCTGTCACGGAGAGAACGGAATCTGTGACACCTGTCACCGAAGAATCCAAGGGAAGCCATGATTTGATGACTCTGCCAACTGTCCTGACATTAGGAAGAATTGCAGCCGTACCAGTGCTTCTTGCAGGCAAGTAAGAGCTTCTTGATACAAATGTATTTGAGGGAAAAACAAAAACGAAGATGGGAACGAAACAATTATTTTTTCTAATCAAAGGAGCTTTTTAATAAAGTGTATTTGAGGAAAAAACGAAGGGAGACGATGAAAAAGAAACAGGAAAAAATATTTAATTAAAGAAACAAAAAAGGACATGATTCTGTTTTTTTTTTTTTTTTAATGGCTTTGGAAAATTATACAATTTTGCTGCAAAACTTGCAGGATTTCCCTTCTTCTTCAACTTAACAAGAGCTACAAAGTAGTCAATAAAATGTATCCTTTTAACCTGACCCTAAAAACCTCCGAAAACACCTAAAAATTCCTTGGAACTTCTGAAAAAACCAAAACACAATTTCAAACTCTTAAAACCCCTAAAAAAATCCTCGGAAAACTTCTAGAAAACCCCAAAAACTCCTAAGTTTTTTTTAACCCTAAAAAATCTTAAAACCCTCTATGTGTTCCTTTGGCAGTGTATTACTCTTCTCCCAAAGTCGCAACAGCCATTTTCATTCTTGCTTCTTTTACGGATTGGTTGGACGGGTATCTTGCTCGCAAGGTACTTATTTTTCTTATTTTTCTTGTTTTTTTTTATATGTGCATTTCACCATCAAAGCACTATCGGTGCACACTATAGAAACTTAAAACTGAGGTTTTTTAGGGTTAACTAATAAAAAAATTATGAAGCACATTTTAGAAGCATGAATACTGCGTCATGTCATTCATGAATATCAATGAGGATGTTAACGGATATCACTAAAATAGTGATGTTAGTGAATATTACTATAGTAGTGATATTAAAGATATTCGTGAGTATCCCTGTAATATGGTGTTAATGAATATGACTATAATAGTGAAGTTAATGAATATCACTATAATAGTGATGTTAATGCATATCACTAAAATAGTGAAGTTAATGATATTTATGAATATCCCTTAAATCGTGATGTTAGTGAATACCACTAAAACAGTAATATTGTTCAATATCACTAAAATAGTGATATGTTAGGGAATATCACTATAATAGTGATATTAATGATATTTATGAATATGACTATATTAGTGATGTTAACTAAAAAAAACCCTAAAACATTCTAAAGGGTTTGAAATAACCTAATGGTTTTAGTACTGAATCTTTTGAACTCAGTTTTTTTTTCCAAAACGAGGAAATGGGATTTGAGTTTTTCTGCAAAATGAAGAAATTGTATTGAAGTTTTTTGGGAAAATGAAGAAAAGGGTTTGTTGTGGCAGATGGGAAATATGACGGAATTTGGTGCCTTCCTTGATCCTGTGGCAGATAAGGTGAGTGAGATTTTTGAGAAGTTCTCTAGTTCTCAATGAACTGTGTCAAAGTTTATGCAAAATTCATTCAAGATTCATTTAAAATTCATTTAAAATTCATTCTAAATTTATTCAAGATTCATACAAAACTCATTCAAGTTCAAGAACTGCTCAAATTTTACAAAATTCATAAAATTCCCAAAGTTCACAGAATTACCGATATTCAGTAATCTCAGTTGTTCGTTGGGCTCAGAGAATCCTCTATTTAATGAGATGAAACTATAATTGAAACATAGTCCATATTTAAAGTTATGAGCCGGAGTTGTCAGAGATGTTTGAGAACTTATTTTTTCACTTTTTCTTCTTTCTGTTGATGAACTAGACAAGACTAAACCGTGTATCATTATTAGTGTCAACGACACCATTGGTGCCCCTAAATTTTACCCCTTGAACCTAAAATAGTGCCAGTGGCACTAATTGTTTTTTTCTTACTGCTAATTCCTTAAACGGGTCAGAATCAGCTACGTCATTCAGAACTGAATTATAATCAATAACACTAATATAAACGCCAAGCTAATAATTTCTTTACTTTAAAAGCACTAGTAATATAAATTCCGCGCTAATAATTTTTTACTTTAATAACGATTGCGGCGCAGTGACTGGGGAGGATGCATAAACTTGGAAAATTTCAGATGTTTGTCTTTTTGTTTTCTTACAGTTCTATTTTTGTTACTGAAATTCATGGACCCTGAAATTTGTCAGAATTTATGCAATAATAGGGAATTAGGCTATCAAAATTTTACCCTCGTTTTTTATAGTACAGTTTTGTGAGAAACCTTAAAAACGATTTTTCAAGAAATTGTACAAAATGTATGATAAAGTGTACGATTACTCACATTTTACCCACAAAACGAGGGTAAAATTATGATTGTGTCACTTTCCCTTAAAGGTTTATTGTATGCATTTAATGAATTACAGTTAAGTTAGTTATGGGGTTGAGAAATGGGGTTTTATCGACGGCTGAAATATAGTTCATGTCCCTTATATTCCCTGATAAGATTTTGTGCATTCAATAGGTTGAATTTATGTTATGCTAATCAGGGTGGAAAAATGTGCTTAAATTGAGGGCTCAATGTCCCTTATCCTCCCTGATAAGGTTTTTTGTATGGGGTAGAGAAATGGGTTAAATTGAGGGCTGAAATATAGTCAATCTCTGGGGCTGTTTGAAAGCAGTACTTCGCAAAGCAGCTTCCAACAGATGCTTTGTCGTTTTTTTCAGCTTATGGTCGCAACTGCCCTGGTATTACTATGTACGGAAAAAGTACCTCTGGACCTTCCGTTATGGGCCCTTCCTCTACCAGCGATAGCCATTATTGGACGTGAGGTAATTGTTAACAGCACTATCACAAACTGCTGCATATTGTTAACGGCACTGTCTCAAACTGCTCCTGTTGTTGTTTTTTGTATTATCGTTGTTAACGGCACTGTCACAATTCGATTGTCGTTTTTTAAACAGCTTGTTATCGACAAACTAATTGAAAGAATAAAAGCTTATATTGTTGACGGATTCTTCTCTAGGATTCTCCTGCGAAGTTTAAAGTCTCTCTTGCTAACTTTTTGGTGATCATCAATTCAAATCTCATTGATCTTAGATTGAGGTAAAAAATGAACTGGGCAATCAATCATTCGATTATTCGATTATTTAATTTGAATGAAATAATATCGAGTCTTTTGTACCTTTCTTCTATCCTTAAAATATGTTTTAGTCGGGTGATTTGCACCCTTTGTCTATCCTACACAAAAATGTTTTCAGTCGAGTTCGTGTACTCTTCGTCTATCCTATACAAATTTGCTTTAATCGAGTAATTTGTACCCTTCGTCTATCCTGCAAAAAAATGTTTTTAGTCGAGTCTTTTGTACCCTTTGTCTATCCTATACAAAAGATCTTTTGTTCGATTCATTTGTTCTATTCCTCTACCATACTTTGAAGTCGAGTTTTTTGTACCCCTTGTCTATCCTTCACTTAAATGGTTTTAGTCTAGTCTTTTGTACCCTTCGTCTATCCAATACAAAAATCTTTTAAATCGAGTTTTTTGCACTGTTCGACTATCCTTCAAAAACTCGTTTTTGGTGGAGTCTTTTGTACTCTTCCTCTATCCTACACGAAAATTTTATTAATAGAGTCGTTTGCTTTTTTCACCTCGTCAGCCATATTAACCCCACATTATCTGTTTGCTGGAATTATTGGATAAAATCAAAAAGAAAAGATGTTTTTATTACAACAAAAAAAAGGGATGTTTCTATGACAAGAAAAAGGAGAGATGTTCTTATTCTTACAAGACAAAGGAGGGATATTTTCTATAAGAAAAGAGATGTCTCCATCACAACAAAAAGGAGAGATGTTTTTATAATAAGCAAAAAGGAGGGATGCTTTTATTACAGATTGCTATGTCAGCTGTACGAGAATGGGCCGCCGCACAGGGAGGAGAGCTTCACAAGGTTTGTTTGTGGTTTTCTTTTCCTTTTATGTTTTGTGCTCCTCTTATCATTTTATGCTTTGGCGTTACCTCTTCATTCTATCTTTTGGCGTTGTTTTTTTCTTTTTATGTAGGCAGTCCTCTGGTTGACTTTGGATGAGTTTAATCTATCTGTATGGTTAGCTTTAAATGTACATCGTGTACCGCTATTAGTGTTAATGTTTTATTCAACACTTAAATCGAATTTCGTGCACACTTGCCTGATTGTTAATCTGATGGTTGGGATTGAAAGGTGAGATTCTCACTTTCCGGTTGGCGGTCTCCAATCGAAAATCGAACATGTGTGCACGGAGAAAGGATGATTTAAGCGACAAAAAATAGACATTAACCCTAACAACGATACACGGTGTAGTTTTCTTAGGCTCCATTTTAAATAATTAGAACTCACAAGTCCACTTTAGGAAGTCAAACACCTCGAGATGGTTATTGGAGATTAAAGCCTCTAAGTTTTAGAAGTAAAAACGCCTCGCGGTGACTTTCAAAGGTTCAATACCTCAAGAACGTCTTTTGATTTTTTTTTTTTTTTTTTTTTTGAGGTTACAGGCTGTGGCGGTAAGCTCTTTAGGGAAATGGAAAACAGCGACACAACTGGCCTCCATCACTCTCCTTTTGGCCCTTCGCCATACAAGGTAAGGGGTGTTTAGGGTTTTTAAGGGTTTTTTCAGGGTTTTAAGAGTTGGGCTAGGGTTCGGGCTTTAGGTTTTAGGGTTTGGGGTTTGGTCGTGATTTCATTTGCTGCAACCATTAGAAAGAGGGAGACGGAGAGGAAGAGGGGGAGGGAGAGGAAGAGGGAGCTAGAGAGGGGGAGGGAAAGGAAGAGGGAGAGGGAGGGAGAGGGAGTGGGAGTGGGAGAGGAAGAGGGAGGAGAGAGAGGGAGTGGGAGTGGGAGAGGAAGAGGGAGAGGGAGAGAGGGAGAGGGAGAGGCCAGGCCACTTAAAATCAAAAGTATAGGCATTTAAACCTGTTTTGTGATACAACTTTTTTTACGTGTAAATTTATGGGCATTAATTGCTTTTCTTATGTTGACAATATTTAAAACGTTGTTTAGGAACTAAGAATCTCTGGAACTTGGTTTTTTTTGCTAGAACTCGCATGCTGTTTTGGGGAGAAAGAAAGAGAAAAATTACTCGTATTTGTTACCATATTCGTTAACCGTATTTGTTAGTCGTATTTGTTAACCGTGTTAGTTAGCCGTGTTTGTTAACCGTCGTTGTTAATTGTATATTTTTACTGTATTTGTCAATCATATTTTTTTGTATTGCTTTAAAGTACTTTCCCATGAAATCAATCGCAGTTTACTCTCTTTCTTAGAGGAGGAAGAGAAAGAAAGATCTAACTGTATCTGTTAACTATGTTTGTTTTTGTTTTTATGCAGTTTTGAAGGAATTTCCCTTTAAATCACTTGCTGTTTACTGTCTTTTTTAGAGGAGGAAGAAAGAGAAAAATCTAGCCATGTTTATTTCTCATTTTTGTTTTTTGTCTTTTGTGCAGTTTTGAAGGAATTTCGCATCAAATCATTGCAGTTTCTGGAATTTCTCTTCTTTATGTTTCAGCCGGATTAGCCGTTTGGTCTTTGGGCCAATATTTACGGAGCATAAAAGGGGCACTCATGGATTCTCCTCGTCATTAATATCTTTTTTCAATTATTTTTAAATTTAAAGTTTAAATACGGACGAAAAAATGATAGTCGTAGATTGTCCACACTATTTTAGGTGTGATGTGGACAAAAAAAGTCTGGAAGTAAGTATCGATAAGCTGTAGATTTGATCTTAAGGATTGGTTTATGTCACTAATGTCACTTGTATCACTTATGATTACAAGAAAATGATTCTTTTTTAGGGTTTGGATTTTGTTTATTCGATATTTGAAACCTTAATATGGATTTATAGATGCAGTTGTCAGTATAAGAGATTTTAAAAAATGTCATTTAAGATGCTTTATAATGCTATAAGCAAAATCGTAAAAGGGCTGGAGCTCGAAGATTGACGATTACAATCGAAAATATTTGCAGAATCTTTGTTGATAAACTCTCGAGTTAATTTTTTATATTGCCGTTCGTGGATATTTCATTATATTACGTGAAGTTGAATTTGTTAATGTTATAAATTTCACACGGAGCACAATATATGAGGTTTTTTTTTTCTCGATGTAGTGGTGAGTTCGTTCCTCGTATGTTGCTATAGTGCCCACCTTTCATAGAGTAACACATGTTTTGAGCAGTCATAATGCATTTTGTGATAGACTGTCGGATTCTTTTTCTGAGGAAAGCAATAGGACAGATAACTGTCAAACCCTACAATTGAGGTGAAACAGTCGAAAATCGGATAACTGTAGGATGAGAAGAAGTACTTTGACTTGACACTTGAGACGTGTAATTTACCGTATGTCTGTCGAAGAGCAACATTAATTTTTTTCACGATTTTGTGAGGCTCTGTTTGGAGGTTTTTCACCCTCTTGTATAGCAGAGGTGGGAGTGTGAAGGAGGGGGACAGTGTCGTTGCACTACGCGACAGCACCTCTTCCTCGTAACTATGTACCTCCGGATCTCCTTTTTTCCGTCTTTTCCTACTGCACTACGCGACAGCACCTCTTCCCCGTAAACTATGTACCTTCAAATCTCCTTTTTTCCGTCTTTTCCTGTTGCACTACGCGACAGCGCCTCTTCCCCGTAAACTATGTACCTCTGGATCGGGCCTGCGGCCGCTGCCAACAACACGCACATTGGCGAAACCAAAGGCGTTTGGAATGTCCTGGGTGTCACAACCTTTTTGCCGCTAGGGCCGGTATTTCCCTTCACACACGGAGTTGTCGACATTGTATAACCCTAGGTGGTCCTTTGTCTATCACCTCTCCTCAATCGTCATCGATCACACTCCCCTCCGGCCCCACAGATGAGGATTGAGATCTCGTTCGTGAGTTAGATGTTTTGGGGGCTTACGATTTGGGAGCTCCCCGCCCGCGATTGTACACCCGTATACCTATGGCCATCAAGACAATAGTACAAGATGCCATCCACCTCCCCTTGTCCCACATTTCTTCAAACCCGGCGGACATTGCTCCTTGGCACCTTCTTCTTATGTTCTCTCCGTGGGTGCTAGTCCTTCCAGGTCGTGGAGGGGGCAGTGGGGTTAGAGAAACTATGGCCCGTTGTCGCCGATTCCTTCGTGGTGATTGGAAGGCCCTCCACGCCGAGTAGGAGGATCGAGAATCGAGCACCTCTTTCATACCACATCGGCCATCAGGCCATCGGATGTCCCGGCCTCTTATCGTCGAGCAATTCACTTAGGCCGTGTTGGTGAGCTTTCTCGAGCGCTTCGGGCCCTACAGCCATTCACCCCTGCCCTGGGATCTTCTTCCACTATTGAGGTCCTTCGAGCTCTCCACCCCCCTGCCCCTTCCCCTTTACTCCCTTCCATCCACGCCTTTGAGCCCTCTGAGAGTTTTACTTTGGATCGAGAGGTTTTCATTAAGGCTCTTAGCTCTTCTCCTCACCTTTCAGCGGGGGCCCCCTCGGGCACAGTGTATGAGTTGTTTCATGATGTTTTGCCCCCTGAATCGGGTGCCCGAGGGTTTGATGTGTTCTTTCGAGTATGTTCTCTTATTGCTAGTGGGGATGTTCCCCCTTGGATTTGTGATCTTCTCACGGCGTCCCGCCTTGTGGCAGTCGCCAAACCTAATGGTGGGATCCGCCCTATCGCCGTGGGAGAGGTTTTATATAGATTGGTGGCTCTTGCGATATGTCTCCAGCTCCAACCAGCTTTCCATGATTATTTTTCTCCTCATCAGTTTGGAGTGGCAACGAGAGGGGGTTGTGAGGCCGTGGTCCATGGGATTCGGGCTTTGTTGGATGTACATCCGGATTGGTTGGTCCATCAACTCAACGTTTCCAATGCCTTTAATACGGTGGATCGGAATGTGATTTTTTTCAGAGCTTATGGCGGCTCCATCTCCGAATGTCCAGTTATTCCCCTTTGTGAGTGCTTTATATTCTTTGACGAGCAGCCTTTCCTTCTCGGCCGATGGTGATCTCATTTCTCTCTCTTCTGCTACTGGCACTCGCCAAGGCGACCCTCTCGGCGGACCTTTGTTCTCCCTCGCCCATTACCGGGCCCTTCGTGCCTCCGTAGCCGCATTCCCTTCTTGCCTTTTCCCTTCGGTCGCAGTTGATGCGCACATTATTGGCCCAGAGAACAAGTCGTGTTGGCATATGATTTTTTCAAGGAATGTTTAGCCGAACTCAACCTTTCAGTCCAACCGTCAAAGTGTGTTATTTGGTCTCCTCAAGATATTCCACTTTCGTTTACTCCCCCTCCTGGTTTTCAAACCCCTTCTCCCTCCGATGGCATTCGGGTGCTTGGTTGCCCCCTTGGTTCGGATACTTTCGTGACCCAATTCCTTCTTGATGCTTTACAGACAAATCTGGCCCAATTGGACGATCTTCCTCACCTTCCCGATCCCCAAGTTGCTTTTGCTATGTTAACCAAGTGTTTTCCCCACCGCCCTTCGTACCTTACTCGTACTTCCCCTCCCACTCCGACATTTATCTCCTCTCTCTCGGCTTTTGACGATCACCTCATGGATGTCCTCCACACTCTGTTAGGTCGTGGGGCATTTGATCGCGAGTCTGGGCCATCGGCCCACATTCAGGCATCCCTCCCTGTCTCTACTGGGGGGTTGGGTCTATTATCCATTGCTCGTGTTGCTCCCGTTGCTTATTTGGGAAGTTGGTGTCTTATTGCCTCCACTCTTGTTTCCCGTTTCTTGGCTGGGGACACCCCCGTTCTAGCTACTGTTATCCCCCGGGTTTCAGACAGTGTGTTCGCTTTCCAACGATCTCTATTGGACGCGTCACGTTCTCTTCCTCCCCATGCCCTAGTGGATGTGCCAATTTTCTCCACTCTTGGTACAAAATCTGTTGAGCGTGTCCAAGAATCGCGTGTCTAGGAATCGATTTCTGACTGGGTTGTCGCCGCCATTAAATGCGACCTTCTCAAGACGCTTCCCTCCGATTCTTCGCGTGCCCGTCTTCTCTCTTGTGGTGGACCTGGTTGTGGGTCTTGGCTTTTGGCTACACAGATTTTGTCGACTCTCCGATTCTCACCGGCTTAGTTCACCACCGCCCTCCGGTTTCGCCTTGGCCTCCCCCATCCTCCTTTACTTGGCTCTCTTGTTTGTGCATATGGTCGTGTTTTGGGGCCCGATGGTGTCCACTTGCTTCGTTGCTCCCATGGGGGAGATTTGATGCAGGCGCACGACACAATTCGCGACGCCGTTGCGACTATTGCTTTAGAGGGGTGCTTTTTTTGTCTGTCGGGAGGTTTCTCATATTATTCCCAAGCGTCGGATCGATGTTGTTTTTGCTTGATGGTGCCCGGCGCATCTTCGGTGATATTGTTTTAGCGAACCCTACTTTAGCTACACTTGTTGGTCAGGCGGCTTGACATGTTGGGGTGGCGGCTCGTGATGCCGCTAAGGTGAAGGAGCGTGATTATGCCCACCGGGACCCTATGGATGACTTTATTCCAATGGCGGTCGAGATCTTTGGTTGTCTGGGTGTAGCAATGGACGAGTTTCTCCGTACTTGCGCTCGACGTGCTTTCGAGCGCCGAGGACCTGGGAGCCCTCCTTCGGTCCTTACTTCTTTTTATCGTCAACGCTTATTTGTGGCTTTACAATGAGTGCAAGCTTCTATACTCCTCCGATCGGCTGTTACGGCTATGGAACGTCACCGGGTTCCGGAACTCCTTCAACGTGCTCCCCCGGGATGGGGGGACTTACGGGGTTGCTTTTTGTAGTTATTTAATTGGGTTGGGGTTGGGGTTGGGGTTGGGGTTGGGGTTGGGGTTGGGGTTTTGGTTTTGTCAGTTGCCATGCTTTTCATTTTGCGTTTGGGTGCCTTTATTTTCCTTGTTGTTTTCTTTTTGCTTTTGTTGTGCTGTTATTTTATTCCCCTGCTGGTAGTTTTTCAGTTTCCGCCATGCCACCCCTTTTGTACCCTCGGACTCAGATGGTTTACCGTTGTGCTTTTTAATTTATCCTGCATCAATTATCATTATTAGAGTTCCATTCAGATGTAACTTTTTTTGGCCAAAAATTATAAAATAGTGCTAGCGATACTATTTAAGGACGTCGTCTTTAACGTCCCTTTTCACTAAATTACTATTGTTAAATATAACTTCCTATTGACATTAATAAATCCATAACTCTACAATCAAGAAACCGTGTAGATGAGTCCCTTCAGGAAACAGATTCACATCTTCAATAATCCTGACTTTGGTGAGATGGCAAACTGGCCATTATTGTTGGGTTAAAGAACGAACGATTCATGTCTAGTTCTCTTAATGGTAATTGGTATATGCTTTTTTAAAGACTCCTCGCTATAAATCATGAAGCTTATTGAAGTCTTCACTGATTTGTAAGGGGACGATGGACATCAACGGAAAGTCATTCTAACTATTCTCACTAGAATATGTCTAATAGCGACATGAGTGAAAAATTACCAAACATATCAGGTGGCAATTTCACTTTTATTTTCGTTTCATGTAAGCTTCCCTTTTTCTCTATGTGGTTGATTGGTACGAAAATTTATTGCTTTTTCATTTTCAGATTGTATCTGGGTGTTTGCAGTCTGTCAATTTCTTGCAGTTTGATCCCGTTTGGGGTTGGGGTTTTGGTTTTGTCAGTTGCCATGCTTTTCATTTTGCGTTTGGGTGCCTTTATTTTCCTTGTTGTTTTCTTTTTGCTTTTGTTGTGCTGTTATTTTATTCCCCTGCTGGTAGTTTTTCAGTTTCCGCCATGCCACCCCTTTTGTACCCTCGGACTCAGATGGTTTACCGTTGTGCTTTTTAATTTATCCTGCATCAATTATCATTATTAGAGTTCCATTCAGATGTAACTTTTTTTGGCCAAAAATCATAAAATAGTGCTAGCGATTCTATTTAAGGACGTCGTCTTTAACGTCCCTTTTCACTAAATTACTATTGTTAAATATAACTTCCTATTGACATTAATAAATCCATAACTCTACAATCAAGAAACCGTGTAGATGAGTCCCTTCAGGAAACAGATTCACATCTTCAATAATCCTGACTTTGGTGAGATGGCAAACTGGCCATTATTGTTGGGTTAAAGAACGAACGATTCATGTCTAGTTCTCTTAATGGTAATTGGTATATGCTTTTTTAAAGACTCCTCGCTATAAATCATGAAGCTTATTGAAGTCTTCACTGATTTGTAAGGGGACGATGGACATCAACGGAAAGGCATTCTAACTATTCTCACTAGAATATGTCTAATAGCGACATGAGTGAAAAATTACCAAACATATCAGGTGGCAATTTCACTTTTATTTTCGTTTCATGTAAGCTTCCCTTTTTCTCTATGTGGTTGATTGGTACGAAAATTTATTGCTTTTTCATTTTCAGATTGTATCTGGGTGTTTGCAGTCTGTCAATTTCTTGCAGTTTGATCCCGTTTGGGGTTGGGGTTTTGGTTTTGTCAGTTGCCATGCTTTTCATTTTGCGTTTGGGTGCCTTTATTTTCCTTGTTGTTTTCTTTTTGCTTTTGTTGTGCTGTTATTTTATTCCCCTGCTGGTAGTTTTTCAGTTTCCGCCATGCCACCCCTTTTGTACCCTCGGACTCAGATGGTTTACCGTTGTGCTTTTTAATTTATCCTGCATCAATTATCATTATTAGAGTTCCATTCAGATGTAACTTTTTTTGGCCAAAAATCATAAAATAGTGCTAGCGATACTATTTAAGGACGTTGTCTTTAACGTCCCTTTTCACTAAATTACTATTGTTAAATATAACTTCCTATTGACATTAATAAATCCATAACTCTACAATCAAGAAACCGTGTAGATGAGTCCCTTCAGGAAACAGATTCACATCTTCAATAATCCTGACTTTGGTGAGATGGCAAACTGGCCATTATTGTTGGGTTAAAGAACGAACGATTCATGTCTAGTTCTCTTAATGGTAATTGGTATATGCTTTTTTAAAGACTCCTCGCTATAAATCATGAAGCTTATTGAAGTCTTCACTGATTTGTAAGGGGACGATGGACATCAACGGAAAGGCATTCTAACTATTCTCACTAGAATATGTCTAATAGCGACATGAGTGAAAAATTACCAAACATATCAGGTGGCAATTTCACTTTTATTTTCGTTTCATGAAAGCTTCCCTTTTTCTCTATGTGGTTGATTGGTACGAAAATTTATTGCTTTTTCATTTTCAGATTGTATCTGGGTGTTTGCAGTCAGTCAATTTCTTGCAGTTTGATCCCGTTTCATCTTTCCACCTTCATTATGTCATTTGTTCTGCTCCTAGAGTCACATGCTTTGCCATTGCACATTTTTTCTTTATCTTATTATATAAACAATCAGCCCTGCTAGCAAGTCTTATAACCAATAGGGAACACTGATAATCACAACATCTCAAAAATTATGATGAAATTTAGTCGAAAATTGCCTACCAACTGCCGCAAAATTTCTGCATCTGCAACAAATTTCACACCATATGCAACATTGCAGAAAGAGACGCGAAAAAATAATCTGAATAGGATCAAATTTCACAAGGCAGTAAGCTAAATTGCTCATATATATCAACTGCTTCCCCACATAGAAGCCCGAAACGATTTAGGTCGCCTCACAAATTATTCAATAAATGGACGAGTTACTGCGACAGGTCATAGATTTACAGCCGTATGTCAATGAGGGACTAGCACCATGTCATAATGTACGCTATACCAAAAATGATTCACCTGTTAGTAAAATACTACAATCTACTGCACGTTGTAGTATGAATCGATGATAGCATCGGCCAAATACTCTGCCTTTGCAGATGATAGTCCAGCCAATGAAATTCGTCCATCTTTCGTCATATACACATGCCATTTTTTGGTCATGTTTTCTACCTGCATTCAAATCAACATTTCTTCAATCAATACTTCTTCATTTGACTTGTTTCTATCATTACACTCCATTAAGAAACTGAATCTCACCCCACTCTTGAACAACGTTGCACTTGAAAGAAACTAACAAATCTCCCACTTCCTTTGACTCTTGTTAGAAGGACACACGCTCTATTCACACTCACTAATGGAAAACTTCCATAAGGTATTAACACATGAAAAAAATTCACAAGAGGAAACATGTCAAAAACAGATGTCCCGCATGTCCTTCTCAACCATCCCCCAATTTCCCAAAAAACTAGACCATGAATCATTATTAGCATTAAAAAATATAGGGTTCACTTTAGTGTTAAAATCCTAACTTAGGTCTGAGAGACGTGGACGATCTTCAGCCGCTTACTGAATGAACATTAAGAAAAAACATATATTATTATTATTAACGCTAGTCCAGAGGCCAAAAACAAAATCAACACTGAATTAGTGTTAACACTGATAGTGATCTGCGGTGTACACTACCCCATTGCTATTAGAATTAAACACTTTGATGGGAATGAAAACCATAAATTAGTATTAATAACAATATTTCATTAAACGGTCAATGATGAGCCTCAAGCAAAACATCAAGTACTGTAGTCATTCATTCTAATAAAATGTAAACACTAACAAACCACTAACTATAAGAGCGACGGACGGTACAACAAACCTGAGCTGGTGCGAGTCCCGTGAAGGAGAACATGCCAATTTGCTGAAGGACAAACGACCAGTCTTTCCCACTCTTGTCTTTCTCTGTCAAATAATCGAACAATTCTTGGCGAACTTTCTTGATTCTCCCAGCCATCATTTCCATCTCTGATCGCCATTCGTCGAAAAGGGAGGAGTCTCCCACCACATTGGCCACAATTCGTGCCCCGTGAACCGGGGGGTTTGAGTACATAGGACGGGCAAGACGTTTCAATTGGCTCTTAACTCTGTAAAGAAGGGGGAGGGGGGGAGAGGGGGGGAGAGAGAGTTGATAAAGGAAGCAGTGTACAGTAATTAGTGTGGACACAACCCACATATAATTACCATGAACGAACCCAAAAAAACCAACAACCAAAAAAAGGGGGAAACAGTGGGGGTGGGGGTGGGGGAGGGAAAGGAAGAGAGGAAGGTACAGGAGACGGAGAACTTATGCAAAATTCTAGTACTGGTCATAATAAAAACAATAATAAAAATAACAATAAAATAAACAAAAACAATAATAAAAACAATATCAATAATAACAACAATAACAATAATAATAAATAAACTCAATGACGACAGTAAATAATAAATAATAAAAAAAAAATAACAAATAAAAGAACAATATAATAAATAAAGAAACAAAATTATAAATAAAAAAAAACAAAATTATAGATAAAGAAACAAAACAATAAAAAAAGGAGCAAAACGATAAGCAAAAAAAAAAACAAAACAATAAAAAAAACAGAATAATAATCCACACTAATTTTAGGTGTCACCTTATTTGGGGCCACATTTCTGACGGTGTGCACGGAAAGATTTTGAATTTTTCCGCCCAAATATTTTTCAGCTCTCTGTCAATTTTTTCACAAAAGACGAAAAAAGGAAGTCAAACAGAGTCAAACAGTCCGGATCTATGGTCAAAGTTGTTCAGTTTCAGTTCTTTTCCTCACTGTTCTCAGCAAACATTTCAGTTTTCATTCATTTTCAATTTTTAGGTTTTCAGTTTTCGGTTTCGGTTATGAAGTATAAATAACAGAAACAAAAAAATAACAAAAAAAAAATTGATACAACAACAACAAAAAAAAAAAAATCGGGAAGAATCGTTTTTACTTTTTCTTTTTTAAATTCATAAATATATATAAAAATACATATAAACAAAAGAAAGGATAAAACAAAACAAAATAAACGTTCTTTAGAATAAAATGTTGTCAGGTTCGTTCGAATTTTGAAAAGCAATAACCAAAAATGAAAAAAGAAAAAAAAAGCTTCTGAAAAAAACCATTTTATTTCTTAATTTTTTCTTTTACCATTTTTTTTTTAAATCAACAAACAAATAATGATAATTATAATACTAATATAACAAAATAAAACAAATTAAACCAAAATAAAAAAAAAGCAAAACAAAACAAAATAAAAGATAATCAAATAAAACAAACAAAAAAAATTGGTACGAAATATAACAAAATAAAATAGAAGAAATTAAAACAAAACAAAACATAACAAAAGAAAATAAACATACTTCTAAAACGTCATTTTCCGTTTCATTCGACTTTTTAAAACAGTAGCAATGGACCAATGGGAGGTCTCCCTCCCACTCCTCCCTAGAAAGAAGCCCATTAAAAACATCTGCGTTTGTACCCCATTACACCATTTTATTAGCATTTAATTACATTTTATTACATTTTCTTCCATTTTATTACATTTTATATCCATTTTATTACATTTTGTTCCATTTTATTTACAATTGTATTACATTTATCACGTTTTATTTACGTTTTATTACATTTTCTTTAGGACTTTTCTCTTTACTACACTGCCTATCCCTATAAGAGTTAATAGCACTAATTCAATCTAAACTTTTTTTGACTGAAAAACATAAGTGTTAAGAAAAATAATTAAAGGAGAGAGGGAGAGGGAGAGGGGAGGGAAGAGGAAGAGGGAGAGGGAGAGAGGGAGAGGGAGAGGCCAGGCCACTTAAAATCAAAAGTATAGGCATTTAAACCTGTTTTGTGATACAACTTTTTTTACGTGTAAATTTATGGGCATTAATTGCTTTTCTTATGTTGACAATATTTAAAACGTTGTTTAGGAACTAAGAATCTCTGGAACTTGGTTTTTTTTGCTAGAACTCGCATGCTGTTTTGGGGAGAAAGAAAGAGAAAAATTACTCGTATTTGTTACCATATTCGTTAACCGTATTTGTTAGTCGTATTTGTTAACCGTGTTAGTTAGCCGTGTTTGTTAACCGTCGTTGTTAATTGTATATTTTTACTGTATTTGTCAATCATATTTTTTTGTATTGCTTTAAAGTACTTTCCCATGAAATCAATCGCAGTTTACTCTCTTTCTTAGAGGAGGAAGAGAAAGAAAGATCTAACTGTATCTGTTAACTATGTTTGTTTTTGTTTTTATGCAGTTTTGAAGGAATTTCCCTTTAAATCACTTGCTGTTTACTGTCTTTTTTAGAGGAGGAAGAAAGAGAAAAATCTAGCCATGTTTATTTCTCATTTTTGTTTTTTGTCTTTTGTGCAGTTTTGAAGGAATTTCGCATCAAATCATTGCAGTTTCTGGAATTTCTCTTCTTTATGTTTCAGCCGGATTAGCCGTTTGGTCTTTGGGCCAATATTTACGGAGCATAAAAGGGGCACTCATGGATTCTCCTCGTCATTAATATCTTTTTTCAATTATTTTTAAATTTAAAGTTTAAATACGGACGAAAAAATGATAGTCGTAGATTGTCCACACTATTTTAGGTGTGATGTGGACAAAAAAAGTCTGGAAGTAAGTATCGATAAGCTGTAGATTTGATCTTAAGGATTGGTTTATGTCACTAATGTCACTTGTATCACTTATGATTACAAGAAAATGATTCTTTTTTAGGGTTTGGATTTTGTTTATTCGATATTTGAAACCTTAATATGGATTTATAGATGCAGTTGTCAGTATAAGAGATTTTAAAAAATGTCATTTAAGATGCTTTATAATGTTATAAGCAAAATCGTAAAAGGGCTGGAGCTCGAAGATTGACGATTACAATCGAAAATATTTGCAGAATCTTTGTTGATAAACTCTCGAGTTAATTTTTTATATTGCCGTTCGTGGATATTTCATTATATTACGTGAAGTTGAATTTGTTAATGTTATAAATTTCACACGGAGCACAATATATGAGGTTTTTTTTTTCTCGATGTAGTGGTGAGTTCGTTCCTCGTATGTTGCTATAGTGCCCACCTTTCATAGAGTAACACATGTTTTGAGCAGTCATAATGCATTTTGTGATAGACTGTCGGATTCTTTTTCTGAGGAAAGCAATAGGACAGATAACTGTCAAACCCTACAATTGAGGTGAAACAGTCGAAAATCGGATAACTGTAGGATGAGAAGAAGTACTTTGACTTGACACTTGAGACGTGTAATTTACCGTATGTCTGTCGAAGAGCAACATTAATTTTTTTCACGATTTTGTGAGGCTCTGTTTGGAGGTTTTTCACCCTCTTGTATACCAGATTGGTATATAATTTATTAAAGACTCCACGTCATAAATCATGAAGCTTATTGAAGTCTTCAATGATTTGTAAAGGGACGATGAACATTAACGAAAAGGCATTCTAACTACTCTCACTAGAATATATCTATTTGCGACATGGGTGAAAAATTACCAAACATTTTAAGTGGCATTTTCACTTTTATTTTCGTTTGATGTAAGCTTCCCTCTTTCTCTATTTAGTTGCTTGGTACAAAAATTTATTGCTTTTCTATTTTCAGATTTTATCTGGGTGTTTGCAGTCTGTCAATTTCTTGCAGTTTGATCTCATTTCATCTTTTCGCCTGCATTGTCTTTTGTTCCGCTCCTAGAGTCAAGTGCTTTGCCATCGCACTTTTTTTTCTTTATCTTATTATATAAACAATCAGCCCTGCTAGCAAGTCTTACAACCAATAGGGAACACTGATAATCACAACATCTCAAAAATTATGATGAAATTTAGTCGAAAATTGCCTACCAACTGCCGCAAAATTTCTGCATCTGCAACAAATTTCACACCATATGCAACATTGCAAAAAATAATGAAGAGACGCGAAAAAATAATCTGAATAGGATCAAAAGATCACAAGGCAGTAAGCTAATTGCTCATATAT
Organism: Zygnema cylindricum; assembly: GCA_037447655.1. NCBI lineage: Eukaryota > Viridiplantae > Streptophyta > Zygnematophyceae > Zygnematales > Zygnemataceae > Zygnema > Zygnema cylindricum. Next base: position 10,781 of record JBBHKE010001866.1, on the reverse strand, counting down.
ATCAACTGCTTCCCCACATAGAAGCCCGAAACGATTTAGGTCGCCTCACAAATTATTCAATAAATGGACGAGTTACTGCGACAGGTCATAGATTTACAGCCGTATGTCAATGAGGGACTAGCACCATGTCATAATGTACGCTATACCAAAAATGATTCACCTGTTAGTAAAATACTACAATCTACTGCACGTTGTAGTATGAATCGATGATAGCATCGGCCAAATACTCTGCCTTTGCAGATGATAGTCCAGCCAATGAAATTCGTCCATCTTTCGTCATATACACATGCCATTTTTTGGTCATGTTTTCTACCTGCATTCAAATCAACATTTCTTCAATCAATACTTCTTCATTTGACTTGTTTCTATCATTACACTCCATTAAGAAACTGAATCTCACCCCACTCTTGAACAACGTTGCACTTGAAAGAAACTAACAAATCTCCCACTTCCTTTGACTCTTGTTAGAAGGACACACGCTCTATTCACACTCACTAATGGAAAACTTCCATAAGGTATTAACACATGAAAAAAATTCACAAGAGGAAACATGTCAAAAACAGATGTCCCGCATGTCCTTCTCAACCATCCCCCAATTTCCCAAAAAACTAGACCATGAATCATTATTAGCATTAAAAAATATAGGGTTCACTTTAGTGTTAAAATCCTAACTTAGGTCTGAGAGACGTGGACGATCTTCAGCCGCTTACTGAATGAACATTAAGAAAAAACATATATTATTATTATTAACGCTAGTCCAGAGGCCAAAAACAAAATCAACACTGAATTAGTGTTAACACTGATAGTGATCTGCGGTGTACACTACCCCATTGCTATTAGAATTAAACACTTTGATGGGAATGAAAACCATAAATTAGTATTAATAACAATATTTCATTAAACGGTCAATGATGAGCCTCAAGCAAAACATCAAGTACTGTAGTCATTCATTCTAATAAAATGTAAACACTAACAAACCACTAACTATAAGAGCGACGGACGGTACAACAAACCTGAGCTGGTGCGAGTCCCGTGAAGGAGAACATGCCAATTTGCTGAAGGACAAACGACCAGTCTTTCCCACTCTTGTCTTTCTCTGTCAAATAATCGAACAATTCTTGGCGAACTTTCTTGATTCTCCCAGCCATCATTTCCATCTCTGATCGCCATTCGTCGAAAAGAGAGGAGTCTCCCACCACATTGGCCACAATTCGTGCCCCGTGAACCGGGGGGTTTGAGTACATAGGACGGGCAAGACGCTTCAATTGGCTCTTAACTCTGTAAAGAAGTGGAGGCGAGAGGAAGAAGAGAATGAGGAACGATGACAAAAGAGGATGGAAAAGCGAGAAGGAGGAAAGAAGAGCAAACTGCAGAGATAAGGTGGAAAATGCATAAAGAGAAAACAGAACAAACACGAATAGTCAATCTCACCTTCATAACCACAAGCTGTCTATCAAAACCATCTTGCAAGCCAAAACAACAAAAAAACATGTCCTTCGCGTATGTTCAACCTTGAGAAACTCTAATAAATTGAGAGAGGAAAACACTTCCGACGTCATAACCTAAGTATTTGACATAGATCAAGGAGCAAAAAAAAGCTCAGTTTGTTGCCACATCAGCATCTGACACAACAGCATTAATGGCTCTAAGTATTTGACATAGATCAAGGAGCAAAAAATAGCTCACTTTGTTGCCACATCAGCATCTGACAAAACAGCATTAATGGCTCCGATTCGCTCCGAATAAAGACCCAAGTTTTTGCTGTAGGATTGTGCAACAAGAATTTCCAATCCACGCTCCACGAATCGTCTTACAGAATAGGCATCTTCGTCTAAACTCCCACTAGCGAAGCCCTGTCAACAGAAAATGCGTAGGAAAGCGATTTCATTTATATCAAGTTTGCCTTGAGACAGAAACTCCTATACCAGCAATTAAATACATAAAAAGGCCAACACATGTTCCAGCATACAAGCTTTTGTGCTCCGTTCAGATAACTAAGTAATAAAAAACAAATAACACATACACGTAAATACTGATTTAGTGGCATTGCTCGTCCTTTTATCTTCTACCTGCCATTTGGCTTACTAAATAAGAAAAACTTTACAAAAAATTGGGAGGCCATATTGCCAAGAATCCAATGATAGAAGCCCCCATTCCTCGTGAATCATAAAAGTAAGCCACTTAGCCAAATGTAAATATGGAATAGATTGAGTCGGTAAATGCAAAACTAGGCTACACACGCTTGTACAGACAGTGTAGTTCTCAAAATTCAGAGTCCGTGGTTGGGAGGTCACTCTATCAAACCTACTCATTTTTTGTGAGAAGAACATAGAGAACTTATACAAAAATGTACAGTTTTGAGCATGATCTTGAATATGGTTATTCACAAAACTGTACCGATTCTCATAAAGATGAGGAATTTCTGATAATGTAATCACCAACAGCGTGCCATCCAAACTTCACCATTTCTTAAACTAGCTAATTGCAAGGAGAGATGAGAGGAGATTGGTCCAAACCTGGTATGCTACATCAAAAAATGGAAGGTGGTTCTTTTGTTGGCAAACGTCCGCAATGACATCCCATTGTTCCTTAGTCGGGTCAATTCCGGTTGGATTGTGTGCACAACCGTGAAGAATAATAACTGAACCATCTGGGGCAGCCTAATTTCCAAAAAACCCTCAATTTCCAATCTTAGTACTAGTAGAAACCATCGAAATTCTCGGAGCAGTACAATAAAACGAAGGGAGAGACAGACAGTAACACACCATCTACCACTGCCTAAATAGTTGTCCTACAAATGCTAATCCAATGCTAATCCACACCAGATGTTGATGTTGATATGTTTCTCCCAAATAACGTGCATTACAGACAAAAATATGATTTGTGCTTAACCAATCTACCTAAAGCACATGAAAAACCAGAAAATTTCAGAACTTTTGTCTGTTTTCTCCTTCAAGATTCTAAACCCGTGATACTGAAAAAAAATGTCAGTAAGCCAGCTTCCATCAAAAAAATTGCCAGTTTATTCACCTTCAAATCCTCAATCATTCCCTCGAAGTCAAGGCCCACTGTCTTTGGGTTAAAATAACGGTATTCTGCCCAAGGCACTCCGGCATCAGAGCAGATATTTTTGTGGTTACCTGCCAATAGCAACACCTCGAGAATCAACAAGTTTCCAATGAATTAACTAATTAAACTAGTTGCCAAAAAAGAAAAATGAAGCTGAACAAGAGCGAACAAATGGGAAAGAAAACATGAGGCAATGGAAAACCTGAACAGCTTTGCACAAAATTAGCTAATTTAAAAACTGAAGTAACTCAGAAAACATCAGTAAATTTAATCTCAATGGTAATTTATCTTCTACTTGCGGTTAAAGGAAGGACTAGATGTCAATATAGGCGTTAATGCTAAATTCTCCTGTAACCCACTATCTGCAATGAAACAGGATAAGAACCCGGTACGAACCACCCGTCGCTATTAGAGCCAGTAAATTACTAGTGCAACCACACTAAATTATGTAATGCAGCGTGGCTCATTATAGACCACTTAAACATCTAGTGTTATCAACACTAGTGTAATGATTTTCCAGTCGAAAAAAAACCCAACTCAAAATAGTGTTATTAAGTTGTGAACCAGTACACCTTGTAGTTTTTTCTCATTTCATTCCGACAATTTTCACCACATGCCAAGCCACAAGCTTGCAAGCACTACACTGCCATCATTATTAGTGCTAATGATAGCAACATTATTGCATCTTTTTTTGGCCAAAAATCGTAGAGAAAAATAAATAACACTACTTAAGGGAGTTGACTACAATTATTCACGCCACTCTGCACAAACTTTGTACCATTGATACTAAATTCCGCTTTATTCCTCACAATGCTTTTACATTAATACAAAAAAAAATCCTTACCCCACGTGGGAGATGACAAATAAACTGTCGCAGAAGGCATGTAACGAGCAATAAAAGCTACCCCCAATCGAAGGGATCCGGTTCCCGACAAACCTTGGACTGTAGCTACCTGTCAAGATTTAAAGAAAAAGGTCAAACAAAGAACCTAAGCAGCAAAATCAAACCACAAAGTCAAACAGTCGAACCATATTCGTTCTGTGTATTTGTGGGTTTTATGGGTTGAAATAATCATCTAAATTAAACATTACACATAAAACAAACTGCCTTGTTATATTCCGTGAGCTTAATGTGTTGAGATGATCATTTAAATTCTACAATATGGTACAAAATAAAATAGGATGAGAAAGTAACCGAAAGGACCAAATACATTATCACATTCACATAACATACCCTGTTTTGTTTGATTATTGGGTTGTCTGCCCCGAGCAACAGCTCCACTGTGGCTTTATTAAATGCTGGGAGACCCTCAATGGCCAAATACTGCATCCAAAAAAAAGCAATAAAAAGCCAAGAATAAACTATTGTAAGAGACTTAAATAGATCGTCCCCCACCTGTGAAGTGCAATTGCTGTTGTTATTTCTAAATGCAATTTCTCCAGCTAGCAAAAGAACTGGTTTTACAAAATATACTTCTCCAGGCCTGTAACACAATCGATTTTAATTCGTCTTATACTCAAACAATTATAAGTATTGAAAAAGCTCTCAACAGAATTGCCACCGCTGAATCATAGCATGCTTGTATACCGTCAAGAAAAATCTATCTCGAATTAAAAAAAAAAAAAAAAAAAAAAAAAAAAAAAAAAAAAATCCCTCTCAACACATACATTGATATTAAAATTAACTACAAAAATTTATGGCTTGCGACATGGCTTATTATGGGCCACTCTACCCAATGGTGATATCAACACTATTATATGATATTCACATAGTTAAATGTTCTGTTATTTTAGCACAGATCTGAATGCTTAATCAGTACATTGCCAATTGCTTTAAGGTAAAGAAATAACACGCGTGAGGACTGTTTTAAAGTTAATAATTCTAATTCCATCGCCAATAAAGCGGACAGCAATAATCCACAAAAAACATTAGTTTTAAAAACAATAAGGCTTCTTATGCTATTTTCTGATCAGGAGCCAAAAAAACCGGGAGCAAGCAAGAGTTATAAGCGCTCATAGCAATTTATGGTATTGATCTGGTCCTTAGTTTTTGACATAAAAAGAGTAAGGGTGTGACGGTGTAATATGCAACTTATTAACTCACCTCTTTATTCTCGCCTTTCTCAAGCATGAGCTTCTCCGCCTGGTCCACAACCCAGCAGTTAGTTTAGACAAGACTCCGGAGAAAAAATGAAATCTAAAAACTACAACTATCAATGGACAACAATTCTCTTTTGCTATCGACTATGGCTGCAATTGCAATTCCTTAAAACATTACTACGTTAATTTAAAACCTGAAAACAGTGACTTAAATTGGTCCAATCAAACTCATAATCAAAATCACAATTACTTGATTTTCAAGAAAAAAAAAAAACATACTTCAAAAAAAAAAGAAACACACCACAATAAAAACACAGGTACTCATCAAGAAAAAACAAGCATTCTTACCTTCTTCACCACACTCAAAACATATGGTTGCAAATCCTCTGTTCTATATGCTCCAACTCCAAGGTTCAACTTGATATCGCTATCATCGGCTCTGAAGGCATCAGAAACTCCAAGAATAGGATCTGGAGGAGCCATTGTAATGCTTTCAAACTTTGAAACTTCTGATGCCACTGCCATGGTGGTTTTTGATGAAGCCTGCAAAATGTAAGTGGATAATACAGGAAAATGTAAATCAGCACTACGGGAAAATGATATTAAAAAAAACACAGCAAAATGTAAATAAACGACACAGCAAGATGTAAATACACAACACAGAAAAGTGTAAATACACAAAACAGAGAAAATGCGACACAGAAAAATGTAAGACGACGCAGGAAAATGTAAATAAACCACACAGGAAAATGAAACACACAACACAGGAGAGTGTAAATATACAACACAGGAAAATGTAAATAAATAGCACAGGAAAATGGAAGGAACATGTATAACCAACATGATGCCATCTCTAAATAAATTTAACACGAAAAGGACTTCCAAACTCAACTGAACATATCCATATCATTTGGCAATACTCTAATAGCCCAATAATACTATAATAGCTTAATGAACAACGAATCTTCAAAATAAGAGATCGCAAAGACTCAGAAACATGTGAACTTTCTTGATGGCAAGAGGTCAAAAATAAAAACATGACATTACAAAAGATCAAAAGACCAAGACAAAAAAAAACTCAGCGGAACTTGGACAGCTTCATACACTTTTTACAAAGTAAGATTAAAAAAACGGAAATCAGCCAGAATCAACTGTTACCTTCACATATACCTCCACTCCCTTGGACTTCGTTTCACAAGAAAGTTTTGCACTTTTTAGTCCAGTGAAAGATGGAACTGAAATGACCGCCTTTCCTTGCTGCAACACAAAGCAGTGACTTGAAATTTATTTTAAAATTCTACAACCAGCTGAAAGCTGAAAAAAAAAAAAAATAGAACTTTCAAAAACTAAAAATCGAATAAAAGCTAAAAAAAAACAGTAATTTGTGAAATTAATGACACATCTAAAATTTAGCTCTTGTTGCATTTGCAAGAACCGAAGAAGCCATATGATACTTGTCAGGAACCTAAATAGTCACAATTGCAACTTTCAGAATACTAAACAACTAAACAATGTAAAAAAGAAACACCAAACCTGACAAGCAAGACTTCTAAAACCCAGAAATACGTACTATATTGTATAAGTAAGGGCTCAAAATCAGCAATATATACGCATGTGCAAGTTAGAGCTCTAAAAAACCAGGAACTCTAAGAGCTCTGAACACCAGAAACAGCCAGAGCTTTTAAAACTAGAAACATTTAGATTTGAAAACCAGAAATACTAACCCTTGTGGAAACCTCGGACAGAGGAGTAGCTTTACTGCAGATAGCAGTGTGAGTGAAAGCTACAGATGAAGCCATCTTGCGTCAAATTCCGCAAAAAATAAAATACTTAATTTCCAAATATGTCAATATCCTTGAAAAAAAATGAAAAATGAAAGAAAGAAACAATGTCTTGCCAAACGTAAGAGTATTCTGCTCAGCTTTTCAGGTATTGTCCTTTGCTCGGTTTCGTGACACTGTAGCGACGCGCCGCTGACTTGCTGCCACATTTCGGACATTCTCCACCGTTAATATCTTGAATTCGAACTTACCATGAAAGTTTGGAATTATAGTTTTCGAATAATCGTTGATACAATCACTACACCGTGTATCGCTATTAGCTTCAATAATTTTTTCGCCGCTTAAAACATATTTTCTCCGTACACACTTGTCCGATTTTCGATTTGAGACAGCCAATCGGAAGCTGAGAATAAAAAAATTCAATCGCCACCGTCAGATCCACGATCCGACATGTATGTACGGAGAAAATATGTTTTATGTGGCAAAAAAAACATTAACACTAATAGCGATTCGCGGTGTACCGTGGTTTTTATTAATCTTGCGTGGACGCTGGCGATCCATTTAAGCATGGTCCACGTACACACCAGTAAATAAGAGAGAGAAGGAATATCTTCCAATAATGGTAGAGGAGTACGGGGCACACCCTTGCACACCAGCTGCCAGGCTGTGCGCATATTTCTCTAGGTGTACTTTGACGGTCAGCGTGACCGTGCCGTTACCTTGCTGAGCGCGTGGCAATATAGTTATCGGGTTTTTCCGGGGTATGTCTAGGGATTCTCTTATTTTTTGTTCAGTACACCGCCAATCTCTATTAGCGTAGTGTACGCTAATTCCGTCCCGCTCTTTTTTTTTTTATTCTCCAATAGCGTAGCTTATTCTATTTTTTTCTGCACGCCATTTAGGGTTATTTTCCAAATACCGTACAAAACGGAAGTACGCCATCTCTTAAAATGCGGTGTACGGTAATAGTCAAACCGTACAAAAACGGACCTTTTTAAGTGAAAAAGTACAATTTATTATGTTTAGGAGCCGCGGACACATGAGAATATGCAGTCTAAAAAGGGGATTAAATCGGGTTGTCAAATATCACGTTCGCATATATTCGTCCAACAACCACGTTTCGACTGTGTGAACGTACGATTTCGTACGATTTGTCAGATTTTGTAAAAATACCTATATTAGTGTAAGCATATTTGCGACTGACATTTACTTTTTTCAAAGACCCAAATTAGAATTATTAAACAATTAGAATGTATCTTTTTTTTCAAAATTTACAAATTCTTAATAAGCGTAAACCACGGTAATTTTTCATGTACGCTAAAGAAACTTCTACGCTAAAAACGATTGGCGGTGTACCTGTAATTAACTTTTTAACCGATAAAAACGGCTCGAATCGATTGGCTGAAATTGCAGCAAGGGCGAAAACAACTTCGCACGAGCATGGAAGGTGTATTTTCGAGACGCAAAAAGTTCATTCTGCCAAGTAGTGTTGTGTATCGGTAAGGATTTGTCGATAACCGATATGGACCTTTTTTCGGGTACCCGATAATCAATATATTGGTACGATATATCGCTATCGGATATCGCGTAACCGATATTTATCGATTTATAGGCGATAACAATCGACATCGATAACTATTGGCAATAATTGTACGGACAGTACAGATAAATGTACGGCTAGTACACTCAATTGTACGTGCTATTCCCAAGACGCGCCCTTCTAACAACCCCTATCTACTGAGGTGTACCAATCACATCGCACAAAAAGTACACAAAAAGTATAGTAGCCGCCATGAAATCTGTACGGTTTTGGTACGGATCCAGTAAAAACGATGTACCTTTCACATCCGACGCCATGGCTTTGTCCCTTTCTTCCTTGGGATCCATTAGGGACCTGCCACGTGTCAATCTGTTGGCAATTTGGCATAAGCTGCCAAAAGAGCCATTCCGGGATCCCGACACTCACGTTGGCTGTCCGCTCGTATTTTCTTATTCCAAGTTGTCCGTTAGATTCCGGCGGTGTACATAATGTTATTTTGCGTCCGTTGTACTTTTACCGTTCCATGTTCACCAGTTTGTCGATACAATTCCATAAGTTGCCGTAAAATTCCTTTTCAGTTAACCGGCCAACTTTTATGTGCTGCGATGTTCGTAAAATATCGCAGTTAAACAGAGACGGAACAGATTCGTATACGTGGCATGCCACGCTATATAAAGTAAATAATATAATACAATATGTTATAAAGTAATATTGTATGCATACTATATTTTTTAAGTTATCACCAATATGGAATTTGTTGGTCTCGGACCGATATATCGGGACCTCTAACCGTTCGATAACCGATAACTATCGGTATCGGTGTTATCGCGATAAATTTTTTACCGATACACAACACTACACCGCCAATCGCTATTAGCGTTGTTTATGCTAATCACGTCCCGCTTTTTTTTATATTTTATTCTCAAATAGAATTATCCACACTATTTAAAAAACCCTAATTCCTAATTAGAGTAATCGATTTCTTCGAAAATTTCCAAATTCCCAATTAGCGTAAACCTCGCTAATTATTCGTATACGCTAAAAAAACTTCTTCGCTAATAGCAATTGGCGGTGTACTGCCAAGGTCCTGTAACTGGTGACTTTTAAAAGTTAACGCCTACTGAAATTAAACGTTTAGCGGCCAAATTCTGGCCGGTTGAGAGGTGAATCGAGTGCCAGGTGGACTCTGAAGGAGCTTCTGGAAGCATTCGACGGAATCAAATTTTCAGAACAGAGCTGAATTAAATACGACAAAATGTGCATGTACGGACATCCACTCTTGACACGCGAATTCTGAAAACGACGCCCATTGCCGCGGATCGTGGGCAACAGGAGGGGAGGAGTCAGAACTGGTCCGCGACGCAAAACTTTTGGTGTGCGCAGAAAGGGTGAGGTGGATGGAGTGCCAGGTGGGCTCCGGAGGAGCTTCTGGAAGCATTGCACGAAATCAGAAATTCAGAATAGAGTTGAATGAGATACGACAAAATATTTACGTACGGATGTCCACACCTGACTCGGCAATTCTGAAAAAACGCCGATTGCCACGAACCGAGTGCAACAGACCGGGAGTCAAGGATGTATTGGGCTCGCTTCGACTGTATTGGCGGTCGATATACTGCTGTCGCCCCATCACATCATGCATCGAGTGTCGCTATCGTGCGGATTTGTTAACCTCAACCGATTGCGTCACTTAAATTATCTGCTGGGTCCAGATGGAGGCAGCTCCGAGAGTCGAGCGCCACCTAGGTACAAATTATCTCCACGTAGGTACTCTTTAGCAACGTGTCAGTCAAGCGCATGCTTTTTTCCGGTTTCCAGAATCGTCCAGCGAAGAAAACATTTTGTTAAAATTAAAAAATCGAAAACCGCCAGTATATTTAAATAACGGCAGTCGTAGGTATCTTGTTGTAACTAGAGTACGTAATCTTAACAAACTCAAACATAACAAAAACTTGTACTCTGTTACTGGAGCTAATGCCGAAATGGCATACTGCGCCAGTACTCAATTTGAATCATACCAGAATCACAGGCTTTATCAAATATGAAACGAGTACTGTTGTAGACACGGGCCTGAAGCTTGGCGGGCGGAGAATTTACAACTTATGACTGATTCTTAAATTGGTGTTTTGACTTTATTCGTTTTCAAATCGGCACTTCAAAAAGTACAAATAGCTTACGATGAAGAAATAATGCCACGAATTGCAGAATCATTTTTTTGGGAAGAAACTAGGCATTCTACCTTTGGAATATGGAATAAATCCGCAGGTTGGACACTAAGAATTCACCAATCC
>JBBHKE010001865.1:0-55343 GCA_037447655.1 Zygnema cylindricum | reverse complement strand
ACTGTACCTACATCAAATGAGTATTTTCCATGTTGTACTTCTAAGTCTGGTGTTTCTCATACGCTTGAAACCCCACCTTGACAGCACTGTGTACTCTGTACAAATACCTCTGTTGAAAAAAAGACAAAGACTGGTACAGCATGAATCAAATTTTGTGGTACGGAATAATTTGTTAGGTTGCTTCAATTTTTAATACCCCTTTTTTTTTGGCATGGATGATTTCGAACCTCTGAAAAGTACTGGCGTAGGCGAGAAGTCTTTTTGATGAAACAGCATTCCTTGGAGTCCAGAGGGTAAGTGAAATTGAATCGAGTAAATTTTTTTACTTGGGCTTGACAATGGTTCAAGCCTCCTGGGTCCTTGCTGTAGTGTACTTCTGACTAATAATTATGTCTAAGTTGTCCTCCAGGAGTATGCACTTTCCATGAATTAGCTCTTCCTCTGACATTAGCTGACTAACTTCAGAAACTCAGTTTTGTGGCCAGTTTCTGTTCAGTTATTATTGCATTTGAGTACGTCATTGGTAAAAAACGTCTTTCATGAGCGGTATAATGTTTCACGTTTGTCTTTAGCGCGTGGTTGTGCGGTGGCGGTCATAGGACCTAGGCAGACTCAACATTTAGCCTTGGAACTGACGGGAGACGTTTTCGTGCTCGTGCAACGCCATTTTCTTGGCACATGCGGTGATTTCGACAGGGTCGCGTCCACACGACAAACTACACTGCCCGTCGCTATTAAATGAAAATTAGTAAGCGCAAATTTGATGTTTTTATCACTATTTTGTGTATTGGTGTTCACAAAAAAAAATACTAATACTAATTTCAGTACTTGGCGTCAACTTGTGTGTGGACGTCATAGCTTGAATGTTGAGCTGGCACCAACACTAGTCAAAATGTTGATGTGGTACTCTACCATCAAATGCCAGGTAAAAGTACTTGTGGGGTTTGAAAATTCTACAAAACATATTAAAAGGTAAAAACTTCACAATATTTTAGGTTATTTTACGTTATTTTATGGTTTATATCAAGTGTCCTTCTTCGTTATTAAAAAACGTCCGCGGTACTTCTAATGTCTACAACTGTTTAAACTTAATCGACATGCAAAATGCACTTAGCGTTGTAGAAATTGTGTTCCGTGGATGTTTTAAACGACACGACGAACATAATATAAAGTAACTAACACCGAAAGATTTTTTTTTTCCCTCCAACTGACGACACTTTGGCCGGTCCCCATATGTCAGTATGAACTAGAGCTAGGACCTTTTCACCTTTGTAGGTTGCGGTTTTTGGGAAAGGTAATTTGTGGGCCTAACCTTGAGCACATCCACTACAGTCATCCAAGGTCTCCAAAATGAATTCCCTCAACTACTCCCATTTTCTTAATTTCTTTCAATATATCTAAATGCACATGCCCCAATCTTTTATGCCAAATCATCAAGTTACTTACACCAGCATAGTAAACCCCTGTCTTTCCATAACTCAAATTCAGCTTAAACATTCATTGGCTTCCCTTTTCAGGTGAGAAATATACTTCATCCTTATAGCTAGCAACAAAGACTTCTTTCTTATTACTAGTCTCAAAACCCTTATCATCTAAGACAGACGTAGAGATAAGATTCTTGTTCAATTCTGGAATAAAAAGGACATCAGAGAAAGTGACTATGGATGTCTTACATTCAACTAAGACTTTTAGATCCACAAATCCCACTAACCTAGTGGTCACTATTCTCCCATCCCCATACTCTATCTCTACAGTAGGGATCTTTCTCATTTTGGTAAACATATGTTTCTCTCTACACATATGCAAAGAGGCACCAAAGTTAATGATCCAACCTTCTTCGGGAGCTTCTTTCACTCTGCCAAAGGCACACTTCTGCTTCCTTTGAATCTTCGGTTGGTTTTCACCTCCAACTCCTCGTTGAGGAGTTCTCTATCATCCTCATCTAAATCCTCTCAGGTTACTTCTGTTGCCACAAGTGCCTTCTTCTTTCCACCGGCTGATCATCATTCTGTACCTCCTTAAGTCTCAACTACGTCAACTTAGTACATTCCCCCATATAGTGTCCCGACTTCTTACAAAAATGGCAGAGCCCCTTTGGGGGCCTGATTCATACCTATCCGATTGATTTCCTCTCCCTCCTCCTCCAAACTTTCCATAAGGTTTCTTAGAATCCTGATTCCTCGAGTCGGTTCCAAGAGCCTAGGCTTGACCACTCTCTCTCCTGTTCTGACCAATTTCATCTATGTCAAGGCCCGACGGCCCGACTCCCATGAGTCATACGAAAAAAAAAAAATCTAGATTCGCCCCCCTAAGCAATAAGTAATGGATGGCCAGAGATGGCCTATAAATACAAAAGGTCTTTGAGAGAGTGGCGCCCAAAAAATAGTCTAAGTCCTAAATCCCTCTCTGAACCTTCTACTACTACTGTACCTTACCAATCACAACACTGTAAGGTACAAGAAGGTACAGGTGCCAATGTACTTAGTGTACAACCATGGTACCGCATGGCCATCTCACGGACGCCTATTCTTGAGCCATAATCGCTCTCCCTGTAACGTCTGCTGCCCACTCATGCCTTGCCACATGTCATCCGTCGACATTAGATCACAAACCGCCAAATGTCCATTCTGGTGCGTTGGATCCACTGTGAGCCGTCCGATTGGAAACCGACAATTAATCACGTTCGTTCAAATTCAATGTCGTTTCGTTTCGTAATACGTTAAAGGAAGCATGTTAAGTGTATATGTCTTTAAATAACCATCTCACCTTATTAACGTAATGCTTTATCAAGACTTAATTGATAAGGCGCACAGTTACGCCGTACAGCGGTCATCCGTAGGACCTAAGATCAAATCCTAGTCTCAACGTCTAGCTTTTGCAAAATCTATGCCTCTTGCTCAGAGAGAGAGACAGAGAGAGAGAGAGAGAGAGAGAGAGAGAGAGAGAGAGAGAGAGAGAGAGAGAGAGAGAGAGAGAGAGAGAGAGAGAATGAGAGAGAGAATGAGAGAGAGAGAGAGTTGGAGGTTTAATTATGTGACCTCAATTGGTACACAGAAGTTCCAGCTTATATGAAGCCTGTGTAACTCTGAGACCTCTATTGGTCCTCAGAGTAGGCAACTCACAAGAAGCTTATCTAGATAGTGCCGACTTCAAGTTGATACAATTCAAATGAATGACACCCTGAGAGTCACAACCCCAATACAACTTCATCCCCGTGAAAGAAGACTTTCTGTGTGCTCAGTTCCCCCATAGAATGCAAAGTTAGAATACGAGTATTTGGACACATTCCCCCACTTTGAATTTCACTTAGAAATGTCGCCACCTTGGCAGGCAAAAACTTGACCGACTACACCCTTGTGTAGCTTCGACTCCCCTGAGTCCGCAGCAAAAACGAATCATTGAAAATGGTCAACCGAGTGAGTTGTATTTAAATGACAAAGTTTGCCTATTTATACAGATGCTCTCTGGGAGAGAGGCGACTACCTACTAAAATTATTCTAAGTCCTGAAACCCCTCCTAAGCTCCCTAGTACTGAGGTACAGACCAATCATAAGGCTCTACCGTACAAGAAAGTACAGGTACCGGCGTACTTTTTGTACGGTCAATGTAGGATATTGCCATTATGTGACATTTGTCATATCCGGAATTGTCACCTCGAGTTCCGGAGATCGTGTAATTCTTCTGGATCCTGCCATGTGGCATCAAGAGTGGCGGTGCCCGAAAATGCTTAGTCGCCCACTCCAAAATCCTGGCTCGCACCACGGTCGTTCGATGAAGACCGACATTTAATATTGGCTATCTAAATAAAATGTCGTTTCGTTAATTCCGTGCTGTCCGGAATTCGTGCGGTCTAATCTGTTTGTGTGTACAACGTGTCCCGTAATCAGTTAAATGAAACATATTACATTGTTAATGTTTATATAATTATCGTACCCTATATAGTATAGCATTGATTCTAGACTATAGGATAAAGCTACGGGCTATCGGATTCTTGATGGATTTCAGGTACTAGGATCAAATCTGGGGTCCGTCAAGACCCTTTTCGTAAACCTACCAAAAACTACATCTTGTCTCTCTCTTTGCGCAGCATGGGCAGCCAAGGTTCTAGCTTCCTCTCCAACCTTCAGTGACTATGACGAGTGTGGGGGTTTGGAGAGTGTAGCTAGAGGCATGTTGCCTATGTTTACTTCCTTTTATTGATTTTTCATTTATTCAGACCTATAAAATACATACATTACAACACTCCTCTTATTTTCTAGTCTACTTTCTTTTCAACTCCTACCAAATACATTTTTTTTTCTTCTTTCTTTTCTTCTCATAAATCTTTAAGTAAATAACCTTATATTCAAAAAGGTCTGTTAGATGAGCTGAAATAAACATTGCATCTTGTTGATCACACATTTTTTTTAGCATCCCTCTTTTCATAAATCCGAACAAAGATTTTATCTACCCCATCTCTTTTCCATCCACACAAAATCCAATTTCCCTCTTGCAATTCAAACAGCCAGCCCCATTTCCAATTTGCAACACACACCCAGATGCTAACCCTTTTACATGCACACCTTTATAGATGGCATCACTCCCATTACCTTCGTAGATGGCATCACTCCCATTACCTTCGTAGATGGCATCACTCCCATTAGTGATTTCAAAACAATTACCCCTCAAATTTATCCTTAAATCAAGAGTTCCCACTAAGTTCCTGATAAAATCTACATCTTCCGAACTGATATTTTTATACATGATAATTACCCCATTTTTTTGAACTTTCCTCACTCTCTCCCAAGGAATTCTTTCCACTATCAATTTTTATTTTTATTCCCAAAATATATTTCTCCCCTAAACCTTTCATTAAATATTCCTCTTCTCCCGTATTCTTTAAAACCCCCATTAGATTTACTTCTCCCCTTTCCTCGGAATCCGTTGAAGTCTTTTTTTTCCACAATTTTTCT
This sequence comes from Zygnema cylindricum, assembly GCA_037447655.1. NCBI lineage: Eukaryota > Viridiplantae > Streptophyta > Zygnematophyceae > Zygnematales > Zygnemataceae > Zygnema > Zygnema cylindricum. The sequence continues at coordinate 50,391 of JBBHKE010001865.1, read as the reverse complement.
GTTTCCAAAATATCTATGAAATTATCGTCATTATTTTTATTTTTCCCTTTTTCAATTATGGATCCTAGATCTGACTTTCTCATTTCTAAGTCATACATTCTACACTCCTTGACATCCTCATCATGTCTAACTTCCTCAAGTACCTCCCTTCCTTATACTTCTCTTATGCCTCCAAAAGCACACTCTTGCTTTCGTGGAATTTGTGTGTGCTTTTCTCTCTTCCCCACACTACCGATGTGAAGAAGCTCCAAAATTTCTTCATCCTCTTTCTCCTCTTCCCCTTCTTCCTCCTCAATCACATTCCAACTTCTAATTTCTTCCAAAGAAGGACACTCCTCCATATAGTGACCATGTTCCCTACTGTTGTTTTTGGAAGATTAAGTTTCGTATGTGAGTACGCATGTTTGCGTGCGTATGTAATTATCTGATATATATTGTGGAGGTTCGAAAGGATTTATGGATTGGGGAATTAAATGTACACGTAAAATTAATGGAGTAATTGAGTGGCGCGAAATGTGATAGGAAATGGACGGTGGATCGCGAAGCGATCCGACGTTTAATATTCGAAGTGTGTGAAAATGTACGCATGGCGTACGAAACAATATGTGACAAGCGCATTTATTACAAAGGACGCGTTTGAGGTACGAAAATGATTTCGGCTGTACGATAAATTATTTCGGCAAGTGGACTTGAATTTGCTTCGCGACATTCGTAAGATATTTGACGACACGCGCAGATTTCAATTGGATTTTTATTACCACGCGGCGCGACATCGAGGGTGCTGATTAAGAGCGACGGACGGCTGATATAGGCCGCCAAGATTTTGCTGTAGTGGTGACGCGAAATCGCGTCAATCACACGATATTTATATTTGGACGTTCCGGATTTTTTGACAAAATTTGAGGAGTTTCGTTGAGTGACTCAGCATGAGTCAGCATACGATTTGTGAGATTTTGTGTACCTGTAAATATTTGAAACAACATTGGTTTGTCCTATGTGTATTAATAAAATAGAGTTGATTATGGCGTTTATTATTTATGTGGTCAATTAGGGTTTCGACTGTTTAATTTATGTGCATGTAGTGTCGTACTTGCAGACAAGTGTACTCTTATGATTGGTCGACTTTCAGGTGTACACTTACAATTAGGATTATTTGTCGTAGTAGGTTATTATCGTTAAATAATATTTAGTGGAAGTTACGTTGGTTAATTTGACACGTAGCGATTTGTTGACAGCTCACAAATGTATATATAGATTTGAGCTTCATTAGGAAATCATCAATGCTGGTTAGTAAAGTGGGGACCAAAGATGTAGTATTTTAGGGTTGTCGATTAGGTCATGCACTTTGAATGATATAATGATTATTTGATTATACTTTGATTATACTTTTGTTTATGTGTGATGCATTTGTTTGTTATTATTTATTTATGTTATTTTATATATGTTTGATATGCATTGTTTATTCATTTGTCATAGGGTTTGTTTATGTCGATTATTCCATCACACCTTAGATGTTGTCATAGGGTTTATTTATGTTGATTATTCCATGAAACCCTAAATGTTGTTTGTTGCGTTTGTGTACGCATATGGAGGATGCATTTCAAATGATTGTTCATTGGCCTAGCTTTGCTTAGCTTTTTGCATGATAGTTTGGGTTGCTTCTGCGGTCTATTTTAGACCAAAGAACAACAAGTTATGGGCCCACAACCCATCTTTCACATGTTAGGTTAAGTCGAGATAGGTTTTTGTCACACGCATTGTAGCGGGTTAATATTGTCCTTGCTGGTTGTATTGCAGTAATGGTGTCTGTGTACCCATGAGATCGGCTTTATTATTGTGTTGGTATGTGCCGAGTTTAATCTTGCATCGCCCCAAGGGTTAACTTAGTGACAGTGCCGAAATGTCTACCCTCAATGAAAAATGATTTATTTTGAGAATTGATATTTTAGTTTTGGAAAATAAATGTTTATTTTTAATGACGCATTTCGAAATGTGGAGATTTGACGTTTGATGGAGAGATGTGGAAGGTGGAGATTCGACGTTTGTGGGAGAGAGATCCGGAAGGTGGAGTTGTGACATGTGGTGGAGAGATCCAAATTTTGTGGATCGATGATTGTTGAAAATTGGATTTGTAATGTAGATTATGAGTTGTTGGATTTTTTTTTTTGGAAATGTGACATTATTATAATTTTTGGGAGAAAAAAAATATATATATATATTTGTTAAATGTATTTTTAAATGGGAAATTTTGGGAACAGATTATTAAATGGAAAAGAAAAGAAGAAAAAAAAAATGAAATCTTGATTTTATATGGTTGAGGTATAAATTTTGAGTTGGGTTATATTATTAGTGTGATCCTTTAGTTTAAATTTTAGTTGACTTGAGATAGAATTGTGGGAAGTAGAATCAGATTTAGATATTGTTGAGAAAATATAAAATTTTGTTGTAATCTGAAAATGAAAATATATATATATATATATATATATATATATATATATATATATATATATATATATATATATATATATATATATATATATATATATATATATATATATATATATATATATATATATATATATATATATATGTGTATTATGAAATTTGGAAGGTTTAAAGACGCAGCGGAAGCAATGATGGAACAAAATTGCAAATTTTATCGGAAGTATTTTGGCAGATTCAGAAAGAGGAGACAACAGGAGGTGATAGTAGTGACAGATGATGACGTGGCATCACGGAGTTACGAAACTAAATCTTCGGGGGAGTGTTGTATTTGGAAGATTAAGTTTCGTATGTGCATGCGCATGTTTGCGTGCGTATGTAATTATCTGATATATATTGTGGAGGTTCGAAAGGATTTATGGATTGGGGAATTAAATGTACACGCAAAATTAATGGAGTAATTGAGTGGCGCGAAATGTGATAGGAAATGGACGGTGGATCGCGAAGCGATCCGACGTTTAATATTCGAAGTGTGTGAAAATGTACGCATGGCGTACGAAACAATATGTGACAAGCGCATTTATTACAAAGGACGCGTTTGAGGTACGGAAATGATTTCGGTTGTACGATAAATTATTTCGGCAAGTGGACTTGAATTCGCTTCGCGACATTCGTAAGGTATTTGACGACACGCGCAGATTTCAATTGGATTTTTATTACCACGCGGCGCGACATCGAGGGTGCCGATTAAGAGCGACGGACGGCTGATATAGGCCGCCGAGATTTTGCTGTAGTGGTGACGCGAAATCGCGTCAATCACACGATATTTATATTTGGACGTTCCGGATTTTTTGACAAAATTTGAGGAGTTTCGTTGAGTGACTCAGCATGAGTCAGCATACGATTTGTGAGATTTTGTGTACCCGTAAATATTTGAAACAACATTGGTTTGTCCTATGTGTATTAATAAAATAGAGTTGATTATGGCGTTTATTATTTATGTGGTCAATTAGGGTTTCGACAGTTTAATTTATGTGCATGTAGTGTCGTACTTGCAGACAAGTGTACTCTTATGATTGGTCGACTTTCAGGTGTACACTTACAATTAGGATTATTTGTCGTAGTAGGTTATTATCGTTAAATAATATTTAGTGGAAGTTACGTTGGTTAATTTGACACGTAGCGATTTGTTGACAGCTCACAAATGTATATATAGATTTGAGCTTCATTAGGAAATCATCAATGCTGGTTAGTAAAGTGGGGACCAAAGATGTAGTATTTTAGGGTTGTCGATTAGGTCATGCACTTTGAATGATATAATGATTATTTGATTATACTTTGATTATACTTTTGTTTATGTGTGATGCATTTGTTTGTTATTATTTATTTATGTTATTTTATATATGTTTGATATGCACTGTTTATGCATTTGTCCTAGGGTTTGTTTATGTCGATTATTCCATCAAACCTTAGATGTTGTCATAGGGTTTATTTATGTTGATTATTCCATGAAACCCTAAATGTTGTTTGTTGCGTCTGTGTACGCATATGGAGGATGCATTTCAAATGATTGTTCATTGGCCTAGCTTTGCTTAGCTTCTTGCATGATAGTTTGGGTTGCTTCTGCGGTCTATTTTAGACCAAAGAACAACACCTACAAACCCTTTTTTTCAAAGCTCCCCTTTCTTTTCCTCTCCCTCTCTTTCCACCGAAGTTCCGATAAGGTTTACCTTTGTCTTTCTTCCTCTCATCACAATTTCGCTTGTCACTATCATTCCTCTCATCACGCTTACGCTCGTCACCCTCGTTCCACTAATCACGCTTTTGCCAGTCACCACCACCACCAGTTGTTAGTGCATTCACCTGTCACTTCCCCTAAGAAGCTCCAAAGTTCTTTCCCTCACAAGAATTATCCCCATGGTAATGCTCGAAGTCCATGAGGAGCCATCCATTTCTCGCATACGGTTAATGATGTTTTTGTACTCATCTGTGAGTTTTATGATAAGTGTGTTCATCTTTCTCTCCTCATATTCTACATATCCCCCACTAGCAAGCTCAACATATAACGCAGCAATATCATTGCAAAACTCTATCATGCTACCGCCTTTATAAACATAAGCCTCTATTTCCTCTTTTACTAACTGCTACCTCTGTATAGTCTCACTCTTTTAAATTTGACTTAGTGTTTCCCAGATTAATGAAGACTTGGTTAGATTTAAAAGAGTGATAGCTATAGACTTAGACACATTTCTAAGTATGAGATGTTTTACTTTAGTGCTTTTATACTCCTGAATTCTATTTTCAATTTCTTCAGTTTTAGTTATTACCCCTACAAGTGGAACCGTAGGCAAGAACCTAGCTCCCCTCACCATACGTGTTCCTTTTCACTTCTCTATTTTTTCCTCAACCATGGCAATGATTTTCCCTTCACCTTTTGTTGCATCTAAAATCCGGTTGGTTTTCTGGGAAGCCTCAGATGAATCTGCCTAGTGAGTTCCACCAAAGCCCGGTGGCGAACACCTCACTTGTCTTAAAAAAATTATCCATAAATGCTTTTCGGAAAGCAACCCCTTCATCGTAAACTCCCTATAAGTGAAGTATGTTCCATCAAACATAGGCACCCTAGATGGTGGGCCTATAATCTGTAACTGTGAGACCTCCATTGGTCTCCAGATTAGGCAACTCACAAGAAGCTTAACTAGATAGTGTCGACTCTAAGCTGATAGAAACCCAAATGATTAACACCCTCACAGTCACAACCCCAATACAGCTTCACCCCTGTGAAAGAAGACTTTCTGTATGCTGAATTCCCCCACAGAATGCAAAGTTAGAATATGAGTATTTGGACACATTCCCCCACTTTGAATTTCCCTTAGAAATGTTGCTATCTTGGCAAAAAAAAACTTTGACCGACCACACCCTTGTGAAGCCTATATTCCCCTGAGTCTGCAGCAAAAAAAAATCACTGAAAATGGTCAATCAAGTGAGTTCTAATTAAATGACAAAGTTTGCGTATTTATACAAATGCTATTTGGGAGAGAGGCGGCTACCTACCAAAATTATTCTAAGTCGTAAAACTCCTCTCTAAGCTCTCTAGTAATGAGGTACAGACCAATCATAAGACTCTACCGTACAAGAAAGTATAGGTACTGACGTACTTTCTTTACGGTCCATGTTTAATATCGCCATAATGTGACATTTGTTACATCCAGAATTGTCATCTCGCGTTCCGGAGATCCCGCAATCCTCACGGATCTTGCCGCGTGTCATCGGAGTGGCGGTGCCCGAAAACGCCAAGTGGCCAAGTCTGGAATCCCGGCTCGCACCACGGCCGTTTGATGAAGACCGACATTTAATATTGACCGTCTAATTAAATGTAGTTTCATTAATTTTGTGCGGTCCGGAATTCGTACGGTCTAATCCGTTTTCGTGTATAGCCCTTCCCGTAATCAGTCAAATGGAACACATTATATCGTTAATGTTTATATAATTATCGTACGCTATATACTATAACACTAATTCTAGACTATAGGATAAAGCTACCGGCTATCGGATTCTTGACGGACTGAAGGTACCAGGGTCAAATCCCGGGTTCGTCAAAACCCTTTTGGTAAACCTACCAAAAACTACAGCTTGTCTCTCTTTGTGGGCAGCATGGGCAGCCATGGCTCTAGCTTCCTCTCCAGCCTTCAGTGACTGCGATAGGTGTGGGGCGATAGGCAGGCTTCCTATGCTAACTTCCTCTTATTCATTTTTCCTTTATACAGACCTAGAAAATACATACATTTCAACAACCTGTAGGATAATATTTGCCCTTTTGACTTTCCCAATGAGTAAGTGCCACCTTGGCACGCAATAACTTTGACCAAGTACCCATGTGTAGCCTGGACTCCACTGAGTGTGCAACAAATACAATTGCTAAAATTGCTTTCTTGAGCATTAAGTTATTGGTCGCCAAAAATGGCCTAAATATACAAAAGGTCTCTCAGAAAGAGGTGCCTAAAAAAGTCTATGTCCTACACTCCGTCTCTGAACCCATTACTACTAATGTGCCCAACAAATCGAATGAGTGTAAAGTACAAGATGGTACAGGTGCGGCTGTACTTGTATGGCCATGGTAGAAGGTACAGGTGCGGCTGTACTTGTATGGCCATGGTACGGCATGGCTGTTTCTCTGACGCTTTTCAGTTCTTGAGTCGCAGTTGCTCCTCTAGTCATACCCGCTGTCCACTCATGACTTGCCACGTGTCGTTGACCGACATTGGCTCGCAAACTGCCAGATGTCCATTCCAGTGGGCCGGCTCCTCTGTGAACCGTCGATCTCGAAATGACATTTGATTTTTTTTGTTGAAATTAAATGTTGTTTCGTTCATTTTGTGCTGTCCTATATTTTCGTGTGGTCCTATTCGTTCCATGTTTATTCTGTGCCGTAAACTGTTAAATGGGATATGTCGCCGCGTAATGTTTAAATATGAATCACACCGATTATACTTTAACGCTTCATCAAAACCTAATGGATAAGTCGAACGGCTATGCCGTACGGCGGTCATCCGGAAGGTCATCGGATCAAATCCTGGTATTGACCACCCATCTTTTGCACGGTTTGTGTCTTCTGCTCCTTCAGCCGTATCTTTGGCTGCTGGAGGCAGCCATGGTTGCCTACCAGTCCTTAGTGACTACGATAAGTATGAACACTGTACTAAGATCATAGTCTAAAGAGATAGAATAAAAAATACCTTTTTTAACACTCCCCGTATTTTCTAATCTATCTTTTGCTTTAGTCCACAATTCCTTTTACAAAATATCAAATTCTGACTTAGTCTTCATGTTTGCTACCATTTCTCCATCCGGTCTATATTCCAAACTAATTATTTTATTCTCAACCTTCTCTCTAACAAAGCTCAGTCGGATATCCATATGCTTTGCTTTAAACTGATGCTTTGGGTTTGCTGCAATTGCAATTGCAACTTGATTATCACAAAATATCTTTTGCATTCTATTTTTCATATACCCAAGTTCTTGAAGCAATGAATTTACCCACATTAATTCTTTCACCGCCGAACAAGAGGCCATACACTCAGCCTCCATGGTGGACTAAGCAATCACCTTTTGTTGCTTGATGCTCTAACAACAAGCCATATTCCCAACATACATTACATACGTAGAAGTACACCTCCTCATCGGAGCATCCCCATAGTTGGCATCACTCCAAGTGGTGACGTCAGTATTATGCCCTCCCAAATGCAACCACAAATCTCTCTTTCCTATGAAGTATTGCATGACTCTCTTGGCCGCTTCCCAATCTTTCTTCTTAAAATCATTCAGACTCTTACTTCACATCCCTGTCGTACATAGGCCGTACAAAAAGTACATCGACCGTAGTACCTTTCTGTACTTTACTATTATTTGATTGAATCGTACTGTGTAGATAGGGGTTGTGAGAGAGAAGTACGACTTAGCATTTTTTGTAGACAGCCACCTCTCTCTTTGAGAGTTTGTATAAATTGGCATCTTTGCCACCTCATAACTTATCGGTTGGTTGGATGTTTGTAAATTAGGTTGTTTATCTTCTAAAACTTATTCCAAAACTACCCCTCTTTGCTCTTGATTTTCCCTCCCCCCCGTGGGTGAGAGAAAGTTAGCAATTATCCCCTCTTTAGACAAAACCCTGCCAAAATTGGGAAAAGGTGACGAAGATGTGGGAAAATTCAATGTTGAGGGATCCCCTAGGTCAAATGTAGGCCTCCTAGCTGTTAGATCTCTCGTTTTTTGTCTTCCATAACCGCTCTTTAAGGCAACGAATTCGGTAGTCGAAAAATCAGAATGTGATAGAGGAGAAATCTTTGATTTTTCCTTCCCCTGGTTCCTCCATGATTTTGACACGTTTGCTCTTGACCTATCTCCTCTATTGCTACCTTCAGGACCCCTTTGATCTCGTGATTGTTGCCCATACAAAGCTCTAAGTTTGTTCCTCCCAACGGTTTCTTGTAAGTCTAATGGTAGAGTTAGGAACTTAAGGTGAGGTTGTCTAGCACAAGTAGCTGCTCCAGTTATAGGAGAGTGAGTGGAAGCATCCGAATAAGAAGAATGAGAAGGTCAATCTCTCCTAATCGGTGGGAATGTCCAAGGAATTGGTCTTCGCTTAATAGATTTTGCTAGGGTGGGGAAATCTTGAGTTGACATCCGAATAGGAGGAGTGGACGAAATGGGGGAAATAGGAGGAGGATTGGGGAGATTTGGAATGTATCCTCCTCCACCTATAGGAGGAACTAATGGCACTGATGGCATCCCCAGATCTGCACAAATTTGGCCAGCCTAGACTCCCTGAATCTGCACAAATTTGTCCAGCCCTCCAAAAGGAAAAAGCTAGTCTCACCCATTTCTTGGGTTCAAAACATGTCTCTACGTGGTGCCCTCCCACTTCCCCTTCTATTCGAGCATCTATCTATACTTTTGTTTGACATTTTTAAATAAAATAAACTGAAATCAAAGACACAAGTGCACTTTATAAGAAATACAACAATGCATGGTCTCTTAGTTCTGTCTAACCGTGAGCTTTAATATCAAAAAGCTCGGTGGGCTATGCTAACAACTTTAAACAAAAGAGAGTCAACCATAACCTTAATATTGGGAATTAACAAATCACATCAAAATGGTAGTTTAGACTACCATAACATTTATGACAGTGATCTTTGCAAACTTAACAATATTGCCTCCTACCCTACTCAATCAAAATCCATTCACCACAATACATAAACATATTACAAAGAATTAAACACAAAACAAGTAACATCCAAGCTTCCCTGAATGCTAACTTAATAAGGGTTTTGACCCACCCAGAGGAGCGAACTGGTGCCATGGAAAACTCCCGCGATTAGACTCTAAAGGTCCCAAAAACCCACGGATCCTTTCCAATCAAGGATCCGTCCAACTCCCTCATTTAGACTTCCAAAGACTATTGCAATTAGAAAGCCCGAAGTAACCTTGTTGCCAAACAAGACATTAATTGACTAAGTGGAAGGTAACTCCAACATGATCCAAAGATGGCAAAAGGGAGGCTGGCAAAATAGATATTTTCTGATAGTTAAGGTTTCAGAAGGCGACAGAAGTGAGAGACAGTTGTGAGCCTTCATTTCCAAGGCAATATTGAGTTCCAACAACCTAAAGTACGTAAAACTAATACTTAACATCAAAAACTTGTTGTTTTTGAAGATTTAGTTTCGTGCATACGTGAAATTTGGTGCGCACGCGACGTTTCGTGCGTATATATTTTACCTGATGTACTGTGGAGTTTTGAACAGATTTGCGGTTCGGGGGAGCTAGTGTACAAGTGAAATTAACGTGACGTAAGGAAAAAAATTGAATGGTGCGGAATGCGCTGGGAAATGAACGGCGGATCGCGAAGTGATCCGACATGAAATGTTTGACATATTTAAATTGTACGTCGGCCGTACGGAACCTAATGTTACGGGCGACAATTATGGAAAGTACGCGATGGTACATAGAATCTATTTTGGACAGGTGTACTATTAAGTGTACTTTATTTGCAACGCATTTATCGAAAAATGACGTGTACCTTATATGTGACAAGGCGCATTTATGACGAAGTACGCGGTTTCGGTACGGATAATATTTGGATGGGTACCGTATCGTTTCGACAGTGGATTGTGTTGTACTTTGAGGCGTCCGCCGGTTTTTGATGATTCACACTATTTTGAGGACATGAAATTAAATTGAATTGTACATATGTGATGATGATTTGCTGCGTGGACTTATCGACAAGTGACTAAGTGAGTTATCACTTATGACGCAGATTTGTAGATACGTCGGCGTAGATATTTGAAACATCAATGTTTTGTTGTATGCGAATTAATGATTTAATGCTGATTAAACTAGTTATATTTTACGTGATCAATTAGGGTTTCGACAGTTCAATTTGTGTGTGTTCTGTTGTTCTGAGACAAGTGTTGGTACTGAAGATGAAGAAGATGCAGCAGTAGTCATCGTAGAACAAATCAAGAGAGGAAGCTTCCACAAATACCGATGGCTGAACAGAAACTTTGACAGACTAACGTCCTGAAAATTTGCCACAATGTAGATAACATACAAAGGAACACACACACAAAATTTCAATCAATTCCGCTCACAAATCTGTGAGATATGTAGAAATGAAATTACATAAAACTGAGTGTAGAGTTTTCATATCATTTGTTCCTAAAAATCAAATTCACTAAGTCCTACTTTTATACACCGAAACTACACTAAGCTGTACGGAGGCATTCCAGCCGTACATCTAACGTTCTATCACACATATTTACACCGAAGTTCAGACAACGTAAAGTGATAATGATCTAGTCACGCCTCGTCATTATTTGTTGGCGGCGGCTGTCAGCGGTCCGATTAGAGGATTTGGCACCGTAGAATTGACTTCACGAAGTCCAGTGCTCCTGCCGAATTTCCGTACGTCCACGGAGGACATACTCACGCATTCTCCCAAGTGACGACACGTGTCCCAAGTGTGAATGAACCGTGAACTCCCAACTTCACTGTCACACTAATTTCGGTAAGTACTGAACCGAACTCAACCAAAAATAGCTTAAGTCCTGAACAGCTCTCTCTCACAGCTGAGGCATAAAGAGGACTAAAGCTTTCTAAAAACAACACTCCTCTAAAGCTTTAGACTCTGCTAGTCACTCAGTCCACAAGCCTCTCTACAGAACTTCAATTTGGGAGCAGGTAAGGGTTTTGTCATCATATCAGCCACCATTTGCTCATCCGGTAAATAACTCAACTTCAAGACTTTTCCCATCACCTTTTCTCTTACAAAGTGTAGCTTGATATCAATGTGCTTACTCTTAAAGTGATGACTGGGATTAGATGCAATAGCGATTGCTGCCTGATTATCACACCACACTATCTGTGGTCCAGATTGCATAAAGAGAAGCTCTTGGAGAAGAGACTTTACCCAAAGTAACTCTTTAACTGCCGAGCTGGCAGCCATGTACTCAGCCTCCATGGTAGACTGAGCCGTTACCTTCTGAAGTTTGCTGCTCCAGCAGCAAGTTCCACTTCCGATCTTCAAAATGTATCCGGTGGTGGAGCGTCGGCTCGGCATATCTCCGTAGCTCGCATCGCTCCATGTATGAATTTTGACTTCCTCTCCACCGAGAGAGAGTCTAAGATTTTGAGTTCCTGCAAGATAACGAACAACTCTCTTTGCTGCCTCATAGTCTGATTTCCTTAGATTCTGAAGGCTTCGGCTTAAGGCTCCAACCGCTGCTGCGATGTCGGGACGAGTACAATTCATGAAATAAATGAGGCTTCCGACAATCTGCCTGTAAGGAATGGAGGACATAGAATCTGCCTCCCCTGAATCTAAGAAACCATCAACCAAAACACCACCATCCGTTTCCGTGCCTTCCAATTTCTGCCTGAATTCCATAGGAGTGGCACTCCCCTTTGCGTCCGACATGCCAAACTTTTCTAACATGTTCTTGATTGTTTCCTTTTGAGTTAAATAAATAATTTTCTGTTTCCTGTCTCTTTCTACTTGAATTCCTAGAATATACTTAGCCTCACCCAAGTCTTTCATTTCAAACCGGGAATTCAAAGCTGATTTTATTTTATTAACCTCATTGATGGATTTGCTAATTAGTAGCAAATCATCTACATAAACTGCCACATAAATCACTCCATCATCACCTTGCATTACATAGACTGAGTGATCTGAACTGATCCTGGTAAAGCCTAGATTGGTTAAAAACTCATCTAATTTCAGGTTCCATTGCCTCGGAGCCTGTTTCAGACCATAAAGGGACTTCAACAGTTTACAGACCAGATTTTCTTTCCCTTTTTCTGCATACATCTCTGGCTGCTTCATATAAATTACTTCCTCCAAATCACCATGCAAGAAAGCAGTCTTAACATCCATCTGATGCAATTCCATATCTTCTATTGCAACAAGAGATAGCAAAACTCTAACAGTAGGAAAGCGAACCACATGAGAGAAGGTCTCTTCATAGTGAATTCCCTCCTTTTGGCTAAATCCCTTAGCAACCAGTCTAGCTTTATATCTCTCAATTGTATTATCAGGATTCAATTTTAATTTGAAGACCCACTTACAACCGATAGCTTTCCTGTTCGGTGGGAGCTCCACAAGTTCCCAAGTTTGGGCTTCCATAATTGACTTTATCTCTTCATTTGCAGCCGAGATCTAATGATCCTTTTCAGGAACGGAAAAAGCTTCATGAATAGTAAGCGGCTCCCCTGTGCTTGCAGAAAAAGCACTCTCAACTCGGCCGCCTCGAAGGCGGCTACTTTGCCTTCTTCCCCCCGAAAAATCTGACGCGGGAACGGTTGGTTCCTTAGATTGCCGCACAAGGCGTGTATTCGGAGGAGCATCGACAGAAGGAGCAGCTCCAGAAAGAGTATTAGACAGCCCAGAGGCATTTGGGAGAGAGGTAGAAGAAGTAGAAGAGGATGGAGTAAAAGGTACCTGCTCAAGAATGATATACTCTTGTATTTTCTCTTTCCTTTCAGCTGCATCCATGCTAAAAACGTCAACAGATTGACTTTCTTCGTTAATCTGAATATTCTTAGCTGTTTGAAGACATCCTCTCTGAGGATTATACACTCTATAACCTGCAGATTCATCATCATAGCCTAAAAAGACGCCAGGTAAAGATTTTGGACTAAGCTTCCAATTAGGAAGATTATCCAAGATAAAACATTTGCTACCAAAAACTCTAAAATGACTAACATTTGGCTTATTGCCTGTCCAAACTTCATAAGGTGTCTTACCCCTAACAGCCCGGGTTTCCACTCTATTTCTGATATAAGAAGCACAATGAAAAGCTTCCCCCCAAAACTTTGGATCCACACCTTTATCGGCCATCATAGATCGAGCACATTCAGTCAAAGTCCGATTAAGTCTCTCGGCAACACCATTTTGTTCCGGTGTGTACGGAGCAGTAAATTCACGAGAGATGCCATTCTCTTTCAAAAAATCAGCAAATGCATGAGATACATACTCTCCACCATTATCCGTTCGCAAAACAAGAATAGATTTGCCGTGAAGTTTCTCCGCCCAGATTTTGTAGTGCTTAAAGTGAGTGAAGACTTCTCCGTTCTCCTTCATGAAGTATAGGCGACTATATCGGGAGTAATCGTCTGTAAAGGTGACAAAGAAGCGGCTGCCACCAAGAGAGGGAACTTTGGAAGGGCCGAAGACATCACAGTGAATAATACCAAGGAGATCTGTGGCTCGATGATCAGAAACTTGTGGTAGAGGAAGCTTGTGAAGCTTTCCGAGAGCACAACCATCACAAACATGGGACTCTTTTTGACCAAGCTTGACTCCCTCTATCATATTATGGTTTATCATCTTAGTAAGTCTCTCATGGTGCACATGACCAAGCCTTTTATGCCACAAAACATTATCACATAGGACATTGGAGTACGCAAAATCAATTTATTAGCCAGGTCCATGCGGTACAAAAAGTTTGGGCCTCTAGTTCCTACTAGAGCTACTCTTCCATTCTTGCTCACTATTTTCTTGCCATTTTTCTGGAGAACCTCAAAGCCTTTGCTTTCAGCTACAGAAGTAGAAAACAAATTTTTCTTGAACTTTGGAACATACAAGACATCATACAAAGTTCTCTTAACAACCTTTCCATCTATCACACAATCGAGATCTATGTTTCCTTTGGCATTTGATTCAACAGCATAGCCACAAGCATAAAAGATCTGACGTAAAGGAATAGAAGACATCTCCTTAAACCAAGACTTGTTCCAACACATGTGTGAAGAGCTGCCGGAATCCATTATCCATCCGAGGTCCTTTTCTCCTTCCATCATGTCGAGTTTGGCGAGAGCAAAGAACTCTTTGTCATCAGTTTTTGGAAAACTGATCACATCAGGTGTCGTTTCCTCGGTCTTTTTCTTCTCCAATTCCGTATCCTCCGCTGAAAATGCAACAATTTTATTCGGAGGTTTTTGGGAAATGGGAGGTCCGCGGTGTCTCCATCCTTTCCGAAAGGTACCTGTTTCAAGAGCTTTTATATACAAAGGACAAGCTCTGAAGGAGTGACCATCAGTATAGCAATAAACACATTTCTCAAACTGAGGATTAAACTGATTCCCTTGATATCTATTTTCCCTCTGAAACTGAGCCGTAAATGCTACAGCTGGTTTTCCAAATCCTAAAACTCTCTGAGTAGCCTCTTCTGCCAAGATAAACTCTATAGCTGTTTGCAAATTCCAAAGAGGTTTAGACAATATTTTCATTTTATCTGAGGCTCCTTTATATTCATTAGAGAGCCCCTTTAGAAGAATCATGGCCTGATGATAAGGGGAGAAAGTCCCCCCAGAACATGCATTTTCTGACAGTAACATTCGAAACCGATTAGTGTATTCCACCATGCTACCACCTGTGTACTTATACTCATAGATTTGACCAGCAGTTATAATCTCATGCTGGTCACTAGCTTTAACATAAGAAGATTTCAATGCATCCCACAAATCTGATGCCTTTGCAACATTAATATATGTCATATGCAATTCTTTTGATATCATAAGCTTTACTAAATGCAAAGCCTGGTCATTTTTCTGATCAAAACTGGCATGAGATTCTGCCAATGATCCATTTAACACATCAATAAGTTTCACTTGCTTGAAGTAAGACTTAACCAAATCTGCCCAATACAGATATTCACGTCCATCAAAGACCGGAATTCGTGAAGGCGGGCCCGTGACCTGTTGTTCTGAGACAAGTGTTGGTACTGAAGATGAAGAAGATGCAGCAGTAGTCATCGTAGAACAAATCAAGAGAGGAAGCTTCCACAAATACCGATGGCTGAACAGCAACTTTGACAGACTATAACTTTCAGAAAAACTTTCCAAACGTCCTGAATATTTGCCACAATGTAGATAACATACAAAGGAACACACACACAAAATTTCAAATCAATTCCGCTCACAAATCCGTGAGATATGTAGAAATGAAATTACATAAAACTGAGTGTACAGTTTTCATATCATTTGTTCCTAAAAATCAAATTCACTAAGTCCTACTTTTATACACCGAAACTACACTAAGCTGTACGGAGGCATTCCAGCCGTACATCTAACATTCTATCACACATATTTACACCGAAGTTCAGACAACGTAAAGTGATAATGATCTAGTCACGCCTCGTCACTATTTGTTGGCGGCAGCTGTCAGCGGTCCGATTAGAGGATTTGGCACCGTAGAATTGACTTCACGAAGTCCAGTGGTCCTGCCGAATTTCCGTACGTCCACGGAGGACATACTCACGCATTCTCCCAAGTGACGACACGTGTCCCAAGTGTGAATGAACCGTGAACTCCCAACTTCACTGTCACACTAATTTCGGTAAGTACTGAACCGAACTCAACCAAAAATAGCTTAAGTCCTGAACAGCTCTCTCTCACAGCTGAGGCATAAAGAGGACTAAAGCTTTCTAAAAACAACATGTTCATGTGTCATATTTGCAGACAAGTGTACGCTTACGATTGCTTGACTTTCACGTGCACGCTTCCAAATTAAGTGAAATAAAGTTTTATTAGGTATGCTATATAGAATTCAATAAGGCGCTCGATTATATAACAAAACAATAATCTTTGTGATCATAATCGTCTCTCAAAAATGGCTTTTGGTGCCTTGCCGGCTCAATATTGACCAACTCCAAAATTGGTCCGAAACCACATCCAATGAAGTAGTAATAGGGTCGAAAATCCTCTATAGGTAATAAAGATAAACGTGCATGACATTTTATTCCTTGACCGCTAGACCCACACGACCTCCGTAGGGGAAAAGTTGCAATGTTCAGTACAATAACACTTGAATCGCTAATAACGTTAATATCGCTAATGGTTACCCCAAATTTTGACCCTCGAACCTAAAAATAAATTAATAACTTTAATTGTTTTTTTACGTTAATATAGGTATCGTCGAATTAGCATTGATAATTTTAATTTAGACAGTTTTTAAATGTTGTAGTGCACGAAGTGCGTTAGTGTTATCTAAAATTGTTGTTATTTTGTACAATTGTACAAAATGTGTGTGAGATAAAAGGCGTCGACACTCGAAAGTGAGTGTGTTGACACAAAAAATCGTATTCAGATTTGATTTATAGTGATAAAGACTACGAAAAATTACGCGAAAATGTACTTACATGTTCAAACGTCGTTTGTGTGAACACGGGCTATGGTGGCTACACTATGTGGAAAATAAACCCAAATTAGAGTTATTAGTAAAATAAAGTATTTTTTTTTTAGCAAAATAGCCTTGAACCCAAATTAGAATTAATGGCACTAATTGTTTTATTCAGTGTTATGTATCGGCAATAAATTTGTTTCGATAACAACGATAACGATAGTTATCAGTTATTGAACACTCAAAGGTCCTAATATATCTCTCCGAGACCAACAAATTCTTTATCAGCGATAACTAGAAAAAATATAGTACGCTATAAAATAGTTCTTTATAATATACTATATTATATTTTTCGCTATATATAGCGTGTCATGCCACGTGTAACAACCTGTTCCGTACTCTGTGTAACGGAATAACAACGGTTCAATCAGACTGAATAAACCGTACAATCCCACGATAAGAACCGTATAATTATCGCCGATAGTTATCGAAACAATGTTGTCGCAATAAAAAACTGATTTATCGGCGAAATCACCGGCATTGATATATTGTTCCAATACATTGATTATCTGCAAGCCAAAAAAAGTTACAAATCGCTTATTGGCAAGCCAAAAAAAGTTACATATCGCTTATCGACAAAACCCTTGTAGATACACAACACTATTTTTACACTACTTATTTCTTAATGATAATAGCGATTCACGCTTTACCATGTTCTGTGGAGGCATATCCGGGAGTCCGAAAAATTTGACCGCAACCCAACGCAGTCACTGGACGCTTGACTCTCAATAGAGTAATATTGTTAAAGCTCCATCAAACAAACTGGAGCCCTTCGTTACCGCAAAATGTTCAACCGCCTATAAAGCACATTTTGTTCCAAACAGGATATCTGATTACTAATTCAACCAGCAAATGTTGTTATTTGCCACCGTTGTGACATGCGATAGTGGACCGGAGCCTTCTGCATTGCAATGTCGTGTCACCATCAGTGTAGCGCTTGCCAACGCAAGCGGAAGCTGCACTGCTCGGATGACAACGCTCCTTCGCTGCCACTCTTCTCACCCGTGCCATTGTACACTACACCGAGAATTGTTATTACCGTCAATATTTTTTTCGACACTTAAAACATCTTTTCTCTGTACACACGTGTCCGATTGTAAATCTAACAGTTTCGATTGAAATATGAAAATCTCAGCTTCTGATTGGTGGTCTCAAATTGAAAATCGGACAAGAGTGTACTGAGAAAAGATGTTTTGAGTGGAAAAAAAATTATTAAACCTAATAACGATTCAAGGTGTAGTGTACAACTTTTGTTCGCTCTGGAATTCTTATGTTGACGGTGAGACTTCCAATAGGGCATTTACCTCTTGTAATAATACTAATTACTTCCTTCAAGCTGCTTTCCTTCAGTTACTTATTGAATTACTCCTCTGCCGGATCGTCTCCTTTATCTTTTTTCCCTGTTTTCTCTCTTTACCTGAGTAATGGAAGGACATAAAAGACAGTAAAGGTAAACTTATATTTGAAATATTTTGAATATTTCTTTCTATTTTCAAATTCGATTTTTTTTTGAATTAATTTTTAACATTTTTTGAACTTAGTGTGTAATACATTCTGAGCTCAGCTGTCTACTAGGTATGGAAATATTTGCGTCACTATTTATTTTGATTTTTGACATCAATATGTAAAATAATGTGAATGAATTCCTTCTGTTTTATGTTGACGATATCATACATCCACACTATTTCCGTTAGGCACCATTTCGGGGTTTTAGTGGATTGACTTCCTACAAGTTGTGGACGACAGTTTGTTATAAACACACCACAACAAGATTAAGTCTACCAGATATTCATATTTTGTTGTCAATCAGCACATGTGGCAAATTTAGCATATTGCTGAAGTTTCCGGTTGGCGTCTGTTTCTTCTATCTCTTGTTGAAATAAGTAGTTTTTGTATTTTCTAGTTTAAAATAAATTAGCGGAAACATATATAAGAAATGATGGCAGCCTGCCTCCATCTCTTCTCTCTCTCCCCCATACTTGTTGTAGTCACTGAAAGAGAGAGAGAGCGATGGAGCCATGGCTGCCTCAGCTCCATAGGAAGGACTAAAGAGTGACTTAAGTCACTCTCAACAAAAGGTTGAGTCCGGCAGGACTCGAACCCCCGACCGGTAGAGCGCGGCGTAGCCGTTAGCTCTAACCTGTTTGTCGTAGAAGTCCGTTAGATTATATAGGGTTTCATTCATATATAAACTGTTGTATAGTACCGAAATGATCTAACTGGAATATGAAACGAAACGAACATAGAACTTGTTAAGGTTTAGTGCGAAACGTCATTTCGCACGAAACAAATGAAACAGACACTTTTAACGGTCGACATTTAATGTCGGATTTAATCCGACGGCGCACGTCGTCGCCGAGATCGCGGAATGGTCACTTTGGATTTTATGGACGTGGCATGACGTGGCGCCGCGTGGAAGGATGACATTCGGTCGCGGGAATTCCGGAGGAAGTACGGACAAGTGGAAAAATGACACGCGTCCACTCAAGAGCCTTGTCGTACACCAGCCGTACAGAAAGTACATCGGCCATAGTACCTTTCTGTACTTTACAGTAATACGATTGGTTCGTACTTTAGTAGATAGGGGTTGTGAGAGGGATTTAGGACTTAGGAAATATTTGGTAGACAGACACCTCTCTCTAAGAGAGCTTTGTATAAATTGGCATTTTTGCCGGCTCATAACTTATCGCCTGGTTGGCCGTTTTCAGTGATTCTTTTTGCTACGGACTCAAGGGAGTCCACGCTACACAGGGGTGCAGTCAAATTCTCAGTTTTCCTTCTTGGGCAGAAGTGGTCGTGGCTTAAAGTGGGTTAGTTAAATACTATCTAGAGGCTTCCTGTATTCTGTAGTCCAATGGAGGACACAGAATTGCATCTCTCTCCTTATCTCTATTTCTCTCTCCATCTCTCCCTCTCTCCCTTCCTCTCCCTCTCCCTCTTTCTCTCCCTCTTTTTCACTCTCTTTTTCGCCATCTCTCCCTTTTCGCGACCTCGTGATGTTCACTCTAGTTACTCTATTTTATTTGCCAATGTATGCAGCAGTTCTGTTTTCCGTCGGACTAAACGGAGGGATGGCGTTTTGAATAGGGGCAGCTAGAGCAATTGACTGACCACATGAATGGAAGGAGGGTGTTGCTATTTGCAAAGGGGGAAAGATAGAGGGAGGGAGATGGAGGGAGGGAGATAGAGGGAGGGAGACGGAGGGAGGGAGACAGAAGGAGGGAGGTAGATGGATGGAAAGAGGGAGAGGAGGGAGAGGGAGGGAAAGAGAGTAGGGAGAGGGAGGGAGGGAGAGGAGGGATAGGGAGAGGAAGGGTTTCAAGGGAGGATGGAGATAGGGACCGACCGACCTACTCATACTAGAGACGGAGGGGGAGAGGGAGAGGGAGAGGGAGGGAGAGAGACAAGAGGAGCAAGAAAGATGAGGAAGAGAGAGAAGCAAGAGGGAGGGACAAGGAGGAAAAGGGAGGGCAAGAAGGGGGGAGAGAGAGACCGCCTGAGTGACTAGATGAATGGAATGTGGGTGAGTGCCATCAGCAATACCAGAGTCAAAAAGGAAAGAAAAGAAGAAAAGAGAAGGAGGAGAGAGAGGGAGGGTGCGGTTTTTGTAAAAGGTAATCTCTGGGCCTTACTTTGAGCACATCCACTACAGTCATCCAAGGTCTTATTATCTCTAAAAGGAATTCCCCTAACTACACCTATTTTCTTCATTTCTTTCAATCTATCTAGATACACATGTCATAATCTTTAGGCCACATCATCAAATTACTTACACCGGCATAGTAAACTCTCGTCCTTCCATTGCTCTCCCATTACTTGTGTTGCCACAAATGCCTTCTTCTTTCCTCTCGCTGGTTTATCCATCTGCCCCTCTTTCAATCTCAGCTCCGTCAGATTAGTACACTCTGCCATGTAATGTCATGACCATTACAAAAGTGACAGAGCTCTTTCAGAGGTCTAGATCCAGATTCGTCTGATTGGTTTCCTCTTCCTCCTCCACCAAAGTTTCTATAAGGTTTTTTAGAATCCTTATCCCTCTTGTTAGTCCCAGCAGCCAATGCTTGAACACTCTTTCATCCTCTCCGAATCTCAATTGTACTTTTCCGAACCAAAATCATCCCCACAACGGAGTTCCTGATCCATCGATGTTCTGGCAAATCCTAAACCCTGTTAACAATGTTTTCATAATATGGGAGTTTCATCAACAAAGTATTCACCTTCTCTTTCTCGGTCTCCCTTTTTCGTGCATTCTCTAACTCTATAAATAACTCAGCCAAGTCATTACAAATTATTAATATTTTTCATCTTTTATAAACAAATACTTGTATCTTCTGATCGGCCATCTTCGGCTACTGAATCCTACCACTCTTGTAAATGATGACAAGAGCCTCTCACAACTCGGCCGCCTTGTCCACATAAAGGTGAGGTGTAGCAATTGCTTGAGTGAGATGCCCGAGAATAAAATAGTTGCCACTGTGTTGTTGAAGTCCCAGATTTGAGTATCATTTGCCTCGGTTATTTGAACATCCACTATTGGTACTGATCTTGTACCTATTGGTGTGAGTTTCTCCTTCCCCTTCTTCTTCCCTTTGTCCAACACAATTTTTTTTTCTTCATCATCTACCACCTCTGCCTCCGTAAATCCTATTGTGAATCGAGATCCTCCAAACCCAGGTGGAACTCCTAAAATTTGCAATTGGCCGCCGCACACAACCACTCACAATGCCCCATAGCCTTTTTTCAAAAAGTGCACCCTTCATTATGGTTTCCAAGTATGTGAACCTCGTTCCATGGAAAAATGGGCACCCTAGAGGGTGGGCCCATAACGTGTAATTATGTGACCTCCATTGGTCCACAGTATGTCTAGCTTATATGAAGTCTCTAGGATAATATTTCCACTTTGACTTTCTCACTAACTAAGTGCCACCTTGGCACGCAAAGACTGTGACCGACTACACCTCATGTAGCTCGGAATCCCTTGAGTCTGTAGCAAAAAGAATCGTTGAAATTGCTCCACTGAGAATTAAGGTTTGGCTGGCCAAAGATGGCTAATAAATACAAAAGGTCTCTTAGAGAGAAGTGCCTAAAAAAGTCTAAGTCCTAAACCCCCTCTCTGAACCCCTTACTACTATTGTACCCAACCAATCATATGATTGTAAAGTACAAGAAGGTACACGTGCCGATGTACTTCTTGTATGGCCATGGTACAGCATGGTTGTCCCTCTGACGCGTGATAGTTCTTGAGCCGTAGTTGCTCTCCTCGTAATATCGGTTGTCCACTCATGACTTGCCACGTGTCGTCCGCCGACATTCGCTCGCAAACAGCCAAATGTCTATTCCGGTGGGCCAGCTCCTCGGTGGGCCAGCTCCTTTGTGAGCGGTCGATCTCCAATTTACATTTTGTTTTGTCCGTTGAAATTAAATGTCGGTACGTTCATTTTGTGCGGTCTAGTATTTTCTTGCGGTTCTTTTCATTCCTTGTTCATTCTGTGCCGTAATTGTTAAATGGGATATGTCGCTACACAATGTTTAAATATGAATCACACCCATTATACTTTAACGCTTCATCAAGACCTAACAGATAAGGCGAACGGCTATGCCGTACGACAGACATCTCAAAGGTCATAGGATCAAATCGTGGTCCTAACCGCCCATCTTTTGCAGGGGCTGTGTCTTCTGCTCCCTCAGCCTGTCTCTTTTTATGCTTGAGGCAGCCATGGCTGCCTGCCAGTCCTCAGTGACTACGACAAATATGAGGATTGTAGTAAGATCATAGACTTAACAGCTAGAATAGAAAATACATTTTTCAACAATTATATAATCACTCTGGGAGAGAGGTTGCTACCTTTTAAAAACTCTAAGTCCGAAACCCCTCTCTAAACCCTCCAGTAGTGATGTACAGACCCAATCAAAAGAGTGTACATTACAGAAAGATACCATTGCCGATTTACTTTCGGTATGGCCACTGTAGGACATGGCCATGGAGGGGACGCCCGCCACCTCTAAACTCGTCTCCGCGTTTCCAGTAAAATTTGTAAACAATTGATTGGGCGCCACGTGGCGTTTGATGACGTGATGACTGCAAATAGCCAAAGCGACCATTCGGCAATGGCGGCTTGCATTCGAGCCGTTTTATGCTAATCGGCTTTTGTTTTGTGCCGTCGAAATTTAGTGACCGCACCACTAAATTTCGTGCCGTGTGTGCCGGTATCTGTGCGACAACAAGTTCCTACCTGAATCAATGTCATAGTTCTACACTCCTGTAAATTATATTAATCCACTAGTTCCTATTATATAACTATCACACCCTATATATGCTAACACCAGTAACTAGTAAATCGGATAAGCCGGCCAGCTAATCCGATAGTCTGTAGGCACCAGGATCAAATCCTTAGTCCGTCAGCTTTTTGCAAAGGGTTGGTCACCTTTTTTTCTTCTGGTTGCTCATGCAGCCATGGCTTTATCTCTCTCTCATCGGTCTATATCTCTCTCACTGGTCTTCATTGACTACAACAAGTATGGTGATTGGGGAGAGGGAAAGCAGAGCCTGACTGCCTAATACAAAATAGAAACCTCAGATTTCAACAACCTTCCACAACTGAAGCCATGGATTTGTCACCTTTTAATTTTGCTACATAGAGATCTATAAAATACAAAATAGAAACCTCAGATTTCAATAACCTTCCACAACTGAAGCCATGGATTTGTCTTCTCCTTTCTGGTGTCAAGTGAGGTAGTGCCTCGTGTGAATATGTGGCTCTTTTGGCGTAAACTACCGGGAAAACCATTCCATGCCGTCAATGCTTAATCGGGTCGTCCGATCATAGTATACAAGTTGTTGATGTTCATTTGATTTGGCCGGTGTGCAAAATATTCCTTCTGTTTCCTTTATATGTGCTTGAGTTCAATGTATTATGCTAAATGATTTAATGCGCGTGGAATTTGTTTATTACAATATAACACTCCATGTGTGTACCGACTCTTCTACATCATTAGGTTACGAACGACGACTACTATAGACTGGTAGGGCCAGGGATCCAATCTCGGCCGGTCCACTCCTTTTTGCTAGAGGCAACTGTTTACCTCTCTCTTTCCTACCTCAGTCAACCTCATTGGCTGCTAGAGGGGCAACCATGGTTTCCTTTGTCTAACTTTGTGCCTTCACACTCTAGATTCTAGACAAAATTACAAAAAATAAAAACAAATAATTAGTTTTTCAATACTCCTTTTTATTCTTAGTTTAGTTTATGTTTTGAACCAAATTCTTCTCTGTATCGGATGGACCTGGTTAATAAAGTTGATTTTGTGTACTCCAGTGTCCTATCTGAAATTGTTTTGTGGCATAAAAGGCTTGGGCATGTTCATAATGAGAGGCTTGAAAAGATGGTGAAGACTAATATGATTGATGGTGTCAAGCTTGGTGAAAAGGAATCCCATGTTTGTGATGGTTGTGCACTAGGAAAGCTTCATAAGCTTCCCCTACCACTGACTTCGCGTTTCCAGTAAAATTTGTAAACAATTGATTGGGCGCCACGTGGCGTTTGATGACGTGATGACTGCAAATAGCCAAAGCGACCATTCGGCAATGGCGGCTTGCATTCGAGCCGTTTTATGCTAATCGGCTTTTGTTTTGTGCCGTCGAAATTTAGTGACCGCACCACTAAATTTCGTGCCGTGTGTGCCGGTATCTGTGCGACAACAAGTTCCTACCTGAATCAATGTCATAGTTCTACACTCCTGTAAATTATATTAATCCACTAGTTCCTATTATATAACTATCACACCCTATATATGCTAACACCAGTAACTAGTAAATCGGATAAGCCGGCCAGCTAATCCGATAGTCTGTAGGCACCAGGATCAAATCCTTAGTCCGTCAGCTTTTTGTTAAAAGCTGGTTCCCCTACCTTCTTTTGGCTATTCAGTGAGCCATGGCTCTACCTCTCTTTCACCGATCTTCAGTGACTACAAGAAGTATGAGGGCAGGAGAGAGGGAAGGTAGAGCCTGATTGCCAAAATGGGACTTTTTATTTTTCTATAGTCTAACCTAAAAAAATTTAAAAAACTCAAATTTCAACAAAAGAGGGAGAGGGAGAGAGAGGGAGGGAGAGGGAGAAGGAGAGGGAAAGTCAGAAGGAGAGGGAGAGGGAGAGGGAGAGAGAGAGGAAGAGAGAGAGGGAGAGGGAAAGAGAAAGGGAGAGGGAGAGGTAAAGAGGGAGGGAGAGTGGGAGGGAGAAGGGGAGGCAGAGGGAGAGGAAGAGGGGGAGAGAGGGAGAGGGAGAGAGAGAGAGAGAGAGAGAGAGAGAGAGAGAGAGGGGGAGAGGGAGAGAGAGAGAGAGAGATAAAGAGAGAGAGGGAGGTAACTTACCACCTAAAAAACATGAGGCAATAAGGGTAAAGAGGCAAATTACCACCGCGAGAGGCAACACCGAGTCAAAAATAGCGGTGATAATAATAATGAAAAAAATAGAAAAATGGAGTTAATGGGCAAAAAAAGAACAAAGTGGTTGGTAGGAGTGGGGGGGCGGCACTTAGGAAGGAAAGACTAGGAGGAGATGAAATCAAAAAAATGTTTTTAGGTTGAAAGATGGCAGTTGGGAAGACCTTAATCAAAAAACGGTTTTTGAGTTTTGTTGTTATGTTAGAAGCATTTTAGTACATGGTCCATAAATAATACTTGTAGCGAATTTGGAAAGAGAAAACGGGGCATGTAACTCTTTTGTGTTTTGCTGTCTGTGAGTTTTCCACAAGCGCTCCGCGTGACACGGATCGTAAAACGAAATGAAGGGCGAGCGACGTGGCTCGTCTATTCCTTGACCTACAGACCCACAGGACCTCCGTAGGCGAAAAGTTTTAAGGTTTAGTATAATACACCTTGAATCGCTTATAAGGTTAATGACACTAATTTTGTGCACCCAAATTTTGACCCTCGAACCTAAAATAAAATTAATAACTTTAAATTTTTTTTTTTCGTTTATAAAGGTACTGTCGAATTAGCGTTAAATTTTTTAATTTAGATAGTTTTAAACAGTGTAGTGCACGAAGTGCGTCAGTATGTTCCAAATTTGTTGGTTATTTTGTACAAATGTACAAAATGTGTGTGAGATAAAAGGCGTCGACACGCAAAAGTGAGTGTGCTGACACGAAAAAGCGCACTCAGATTTGATTTCTAGTGATAAAGACGACAAAAAAATCATGCGAATTTGTTCTTACATTTGTGAATACAGGCTATGGTGGCTATAGTATGGGGAAAATATACCCAAATTAGAGTTATTAATAAAATAAAGTATTTTTTTTTTAGCGAAACAACCTTGACCCCAAATTAGAATTAATGGCACTAATTGTTTTTTTTAGTGTTGTGTATCGACAAGAAATTTATCGTGATAACACCGATACCAATAGTTATCGGTTATTGAAAGGTTAAGGGTCCTGATATATCGATCGGAGTCCAACAAATTCCTTATCGGCGATAACTGGAAAAAATATAGTCAATAGTTCTTCATAATATACTGTATTATATTTTTCACTATATATAGTGTGTCATGCCACGTGTAACAACCTGTTCCGTACTATGTGTAACGGAATAACGACGGTTCAGTCAGACGGAATAAACCGTACAATCGCACGGTAAGAACCGTACAATTATCGCCGATAGTTATCGGTAACAATGTTGTCGCGATAAAAAACTGATCTATCGGCAATAACATTGGCATCACTATATCGTTCCAATATATTGTTTATCCGCAAGCCAAAAAAAGGTACATATCGCTTATTGGCAAAGCCGTGTCGATACATAACAATATTTTTACACTAATTATTTCTTAATTTTTAATAGTGATTCACGGTTTACCATATTTTGTGGAGGCATATCCAGGAGTCCGAAAACTTTGACCGCGACCCAACGTACTCATTGGATGCTTGACTCATATCCAGGAGTCTGAAAACTTTGACCGCGACCCAACGTACTCATTGGATGCTTGACTCTCAATAGAGTAAGGGTGATGTTCCATCAGATGAAAAGTGGGGTAGTTTACAAAAATCTACAACTATTTGTACCAAACCGTACCTCTTATTTTGTTTTTATACAAAAAACAACATTACTAAAAATCTTGCCTATACTCTCCAAAGGTCTGGGAGGTAATACAGATAGTTGGATGTTCATCCGCGAGGTGTTCGCTTCATTTTTCTCTGTAACTGTCAACGTACTCAGAGGAGGTGGGTTGGCCGATACAGAAAAAATTAATCCTGACACGCTGGACGATAAAGCTACGTGTCATTATGGAAAACCAACGAAAATTGACGAAATTTGCATATGACATGCGCTTTCAAAAATACAACCGAAAATAAAAATGTAATTTCGGAACTCTCCTTCTTCACTCTATTTTCGGTAACTTTTGTTTGTCACACTATTTCTGTCAAAAGAATTTCGTTATGTTTGAAAATATAAACCCTAAAAAATGAGCCGGCGTAAAAGACTTGCGTCTGCAAAAAAGATAACAACCTTCTATTGTATGATGATTTCGTACGCAGATACATGGTACGCAAGTGAAGGTTTGATGTAAACTTTGTCGGTGCTAAAAATCTTCAGGATATTCACTATCCAACCGTAGCACGTAGCTTATGTGGTGCTTGTCAATTTAGGACATATGGTTTATAGACTCTTCGTGTTGGAACATCTACTCAGGGTGGACTTCCATTAGGCGTCTGCAATTGTGTGTCCTCCATTGGACTACAGAATACAGGAAGCCTCTAGATAATATTTAACTAACCCACTTTAAGCCACGACCACTGCTGCCCAAGAAGGCAAACTGACAATTTGACTGCACCCCTATGCAGCTTGGACTCCCCTGAGTCCGTAGCAAAAAGAATCACTGAAAACGGCCAACCAGCCTATAAGTTATGAGGCACCAAAATTGCCAATTTGTACAAACTCTCAAAGGGAGAGGTGACTACCTACTAAAATTTTCTAAGTCCTGATTCCTTCTCACAACTTCTATCTACTGAAGTACGGACCAATCATATTACTCTACCGTACCAAAAAGTACTACTGCCGGTGTACCTTTTGTACGGCCTATGTACGACAAGGCTATTAACTGGACGCGTGTCTGCTTTTTATTTGTCCGTACATTCCTCGAAATTCCTATGACCGAATGTCATCTCTCCACGTGGCTCCAGGTCATGCCACGTCACAAAACGCCAAGGTGACCACTCCGGGGTTTCGGCGATGACGTGGGCCGTCGGATTCGTAATGAGACGTAATCTTAACCGTTATAATTACTTGCGAGATATTTGTTTCGCTGTCAACCAAATGCGAGGTAATCATTCTGAAATGATGTCGTACTAAAACTGTATCTATGCACGCCGTATCTAGTTTTAGTTAAATGGATTTCATACTTCCTAAATGTATATATATCTAGCATACTCTATAGCATTTAGCATTGGTCCTAGTCTAGTAGGATAAAGCTGACCGCTATCGGCCAACTTGACGAACTGCATGTTCCGAGTTCAAATCCTGGGTCCGTCAAGACTATTTTTAGTAACCTTCTAAAAATAACTACCTGTTGAACTAAGGCAGCCATGGATCAACCACCTTCTCTATCTTTCAGTGACTACAACAAGTATGGGGGCTAGAGAAAGGAGGTGAAGGCAGGCTGTCAGTCCTTTTTCTTTTTCCTAACATATTTAAACCTAGAAAATACTATAGAAATCTATGAATTTCAACACTCCCCTTATTTTCTAGTCTAATTTTAATTTTTCTTTTAACCCGCATTTCTCCCGACAATATTTTAATTTAGGAGAGGGCACAGGTTTGGTCATCATGTCAGCCACCATTTCTTCATCAGGCGTATACACAAGATTTAAAATTTTATTTTCAACTTTTTCTCTTACGAAGCTTAATCTTATGTCCATATGTTTTGCTTTGAAATGGTGTTTTGGATTGGCAGCAATTGCGATTGCAGCTTGATTATCGCAAAAGATTTCATGCACTCCCTCCTTTATATATCCCAGTTCTTGCAACAATGACTTCACCCACAGTAGTTCTTTTACAGCAGAACAAGACGCCATATACTCAGCCTCCATAGTAGACTGAGCAACCACCTTTTGTTGCTTACTGCTCCAACAGCAAGCTCCTTCCCCCACATACAAAACATATCCAGAAGTGCATGTTCTCATAGGTGCATCCCCATAACTGGCATCACTCCAAGTGGTGATATCAGTGTGCTCCCCTCCCAAATGCAACTATAATTCTCTTGTTCCAACCAGATATCTCATGACTCTCTTAGGTGCCTCCCAGTCTCTCTTCCTACGATCATTAAGACTCTTACTGAGTACTCCAACTGCTGCCGCTATGTCCGGCCTGGTACAGTTCATAAAATAAATTAAACTTCCTATGACCTGTCTATAAGGGATAGACTTCATAAACTCTCTCTCCTCTAGACTCATCTGATCATCTAAGATCATCACTCCTTCTACACTCCTATCACTTACTTTTTTCAAGTCCATGGGAGTGGTACAACTGTTAGCATTTTCCATCTGGAATTTCTCAAGCATATTACCTATTGCTTTTTTCTGAGTAAGTCTGATAATCTTCTTTCCCCTATCTCTCTCCATTTGAATCCCCAAAATATATTTTGCCTTCCCTAAATCCTTCATATCAAATCTGCTTCTAAGATTTGTTTTTAACTTATTGATATTTTCTAAGGATTTACTCAACAAAAGCAGATCATCCACATAAATTGCAATAAAAATGACACCATTCTCATCATCAAACATATAGATAGAATGGTCAGAGCTGATACGGATATATCCCAGACTGGTAAAAAACTCATCTAGTTTCTTATACCACTTTCGGGGAGCCTGCTTTAGTCTATGTAAGGACTTTATGAGCCTGCAGACTTTGCTCTCTTCTCCTTCTTCCACGAACCCCTCGGGTTGTCTCATCAAAATTTCTTCCTCTAACTCACCATTGAGGAAAGCAGTCTTAATGTCCATCTGATGTATTTCCATGTCTTCCGTTGCTGCCAGACTGAGGAGAATCCTCACTGATGGGAACCGAACAACTGGAGCAAATGTCTCCTCATAGTCAATCCCCTCCTTTTGGGTGAACCCTTTCGCTATCAATCGAGCCTTATATCTTTCAATGGTATTATCTGGGTTTAGTTTTAGTTTAAATACCCATTAACACCCAATAGGTTTTCTATCGGGAGGACAATCTGCTAGTTCCCAAGTATTTGCTTCCATGAAAGAAGCCATCTCATCATTTATAGCTCTAATCCATCTTTCTTTCTCTAGACTATTCACTGCCTCCGAGTAAGAATGAGGTTCATCAGGGTGAGATAGCTTAGTTACTTTATGAGCGGCTTATTTTTCCTGTAATCTTTTCCTCCGTCCTCCCTCAAACTCCGAAGCAATAATGGATAGAAGTCTTGGATTTCTTCTCACTGTCTCATCGCCTCCCCTGTCCATGGAAACCGGTTCTTGTCCCGCTTCTTCTATCTCCCTGAAGTCCATAGGAGTATGTGAGGTTTCCGGTGAGTCTCCTGTATCTTGGATCTCCCCTGAAGCTTTAATCACGGTTTCATTCATGTCCCTTTCGGGAACGACCGATTTCTCATCACTTTCGGACTCAAATTTGATCCTTATCTTCTTTCTATATTTGAAGGGGTCAAATGACTTCCCTTCATCCATGACAACTAAGTGTTTGACCAGAATGATATCTTTCTTTGCTAAGTTATAGACTCTATATCCCTTAACATCCTCATCATATCCCACAAAGTATCTAGGTTTTCCCTTAGCATCTAGTTTCCAGTTTTTCCTATCCGTGTCAAGACTATAAACTTGGCTACCAAATACTTTAAGGTGTGAGATATCTGGTTTCTTTCCAACCCATCTCTCATAAGGTGTCACTCCTTTTATAGCTGAGGTAAGGACTCTATTATTAATGTAGTTGGCACAGTTCATTCGTTCTGCCCAAAATCTCTTTCCTATTTTCTTGTCTGCCAACATACTGCGTACACTATCTCCTAGTGTTTGATTCAATCTCTTAGCTACCCCATTTTGTTCCGGGTTATATGGTACAGTTTTCTCGTGCTGCACTCCCTCATCTCTCAGATATTCCTCAAACTCGTTAGGGGTATATTCCCCCCCATTATCACTCCTTATCCTCTTAATGGGGGTTTCATGCAACTTCTCACTCCAAGCTTTATATTCTTTGAAGTAAGTTGATGCTTTAGACTTTGTTTTCAGAAAGGAGACTCTAGAGTATATAGACCAGTCATTAGTTATTGTCATCATAAACCTCTTTCCTCCAACTGAAGGTACTTTTGCAGGTCCCCAAATATCTGTGTGGACAAAATCTAACACTTTCTCACAACTATATGTGGCGGCTTTGGGAAAGGGAAGTTTGTGAGCCTTACCTTGAGCACAACCACTACAATCATCCATCATTTCATTATCCCCAAACTGAATGCCATCTACTACCCCAAGTTTTTTCATTTCCCTTAACCTATCAAAATGCACATGCCACAACCGCATATAACAAATCATCATCTTAGGAACACCAATATAGTAAGCATTCGTCTTTTCATTATTCAGGTTAAGCCTAAACATTCCTTGGCTACCCTTATCTGCTGTGAAGTAAACTTCATCCCCATACTTAGCTGTAAAGACTCCCTTTCTAGCGAAGGTATCAAACTCTTTGTCATCTAACAGAGACGTAGAGACAATATTTTTACTCAGCTGAGGAATGTAAAGTACATCTGAGAATGTAAGTATATAAGTCTTACCCTCCACTAAGACTTTCAGATCTACTGATCCCACTAGATCTGTAGTAACCACTCTCCCATCCCCATACTCTATCTCTCCCATCCCCATACTCTATCTCTACAGTACGAATCTTTCTTAACTTAGTGAAGAGTTCTTTATCACGACACATATGGATGGATGCACCTGAGTCGATGATCCATCCTCCCTGTGGAGCTTCCCGGATTGCTCCAAATGCACACTTCTGCTTCCGAGGAATCTCCTTCTCCTCCAGACTCTCGTCAAGAAGAAGCTCCCCATCCTTCTCAGAGGACTCATCCTCGGTTTCTCCTGACACTTTTGTAACCACAAGTGTTTTTTTCTTCCCTCCGAAAGAACCTCCTCCACGGTTCTCTTGGAGCCTCAGCTCTGATAGCTTGACACAATCTGCGATAAAGTGTCCCGGCTTTTTGCAATAATGACAAAGACCCTTTGGGGGCCTCTGTCCCCCAGAATGATCTTTTTCCCCTCTATAAGGTTTCTTCGGGTCCTTCCCCCATCGGTCCCCTCCTGCTGCTAGAGCTTGAATGCTCTTTCCTCCTCTCCTAATCTCTTTGTGTTTTCCTGCACAAGTATCATCCTGACTACTGTGTTCCATTTCGATGAACTATCAGGCATTCCTGTACTCTGTACACTATGTTTTCGAACTCATCTGGTAATTTCATGATAAGGGTGTTAATTTTCATTTTCATTGTACCTGTCCACTCGGCACTTTCCATTTCCATATACAAACAAGAAAGATCATTACAGTAATCTAACATCTTTCCTCCTTTGTAAGTGTAACTCACTAGCTTTTGCTCAGCCAACTGGAGCTCCTGAATAGTTCCACCTCTATAAATCTCCACCAAACTCATCCACAACTTCTCGGCCTTGTATATGTGAAGATGAGGAGTGGCCAAACCTTGAGTGAGGTGCCTCAGAATGAAGTTCTTGGCAGCCATGTTTACATCCTCCCACATTTGAGTATCGTTCTCCACGGTCTTCACGGTCGCCGCTCCCGATACTGTGGCAATAGGAGTGAGGGGTGTCTCCTTCCCTTTCCCATTTTCGGACACACCGTTGTCCCCATCATCTGCCTCCTCCGCTGAGGCAACCGTTGTTGCAGGAAACCTTACTCCCCCAAATCCTGGTGGAGTTCCCGAAGGTGGACGTTTCACTTGTCCACTGACGATACCCCAGTATCTTTTTTCACACAAAGCTCCCATCATCATGGCTTCCCAATAGGTGAACCCAGATCCATTGAAGGTGGGCACCCTAGAGAGTGGGCCCATAACCTGCTATTCTGTGTCCTCCATTGGACTACAGAATACAGGAAGCCTCTAGATAGTATTTAACTAACCCACTTTAAGCCACGACCACTTCTGCCCAAGAAGGCAAACTGAGATTTTGAATGCACGATTGTGTAGCGTGGACTCCCCTGAGTTCGTAGCAAAAAGAATCACTGAAAACGGCCAACCAACCGATAAGTTATGAGCCGGCAAAAAAATGCCAATTTATACAAGGCTCTCTTAGAGAGAGAGGTGTCTATCTACCAAAATTTCCTAAGTCCTAAATCTCTCTCACAACCCCTATCTACTAAAGTACGAACCAATCATATTACAGTAAATTATAGAAATGTACTACGGTCGATGTCCTTTCTGTACGGTCGGTGTGCGACAAGGCTACTGAGTGGACGCGTGTCATTTTTCCACTCGTTGGTATATTCTCCGGAATTCTCGCGACCCAATGTCATCCTTCCACGCGGCGCCACGTCATGCCACGTCCAAAAATTCAAAGTGACCATTCCGCGATCTCGGCGATGACGTGCCTTGTCGGATTAAATCCGACATTAAATGTCGACCGTTTAAAACAAATGTCCGTTTCATTTGTTTCGTGCGAAATTACGTTTGCACTAAACCTTAACAAGTTCTATGTTCGTTTTGCCATATTTTAGTTAAATCATTTCAGTGAAATACAATAGTTTTAATATAAATGAAACCCTATATCATCTAATGGACTTTTACGACAGACTGGTTAGAGCTAACGGCTATGCCGCGCTCTACCGGTCGGGGGTTCGAGTCCTGCCGAAATACACCTTTTGTTGAGAGTGACTTAAGTCACTCTTTAGTCCTTCCTATTGAGCTGAGGCAGCCATGGCTCCATCGCTCTCTCTCTCCTTCGGTGACTACAACAAGTATGGGGAAAAGAGAGAAGAGATGGAGGCAGGCTTCCATCATTTTCTATATATGTTTCCGCTAATTTATTTTAGACCTAGAAAATACAAAAACTACTTATTTCAACAAATATTTGTACCAGCAGAGGAAATATCTATACCAGAGGAGGTAATTAATGCCTCCTTCAGAGGGCATTAAATGTACTACCCAAATATTCAAAACGCAACAACAAAAAGGCGGCGGCAAATGTTGTTTTTAGAAAGCTTTAGTCCTCTTTATGCCTCAGCTGTGAGAGAGAGCTGTTCAGGACTTAAGCTATTTTTGGTTGAGTTCGGTTCAGTACTTACCGAAATTAGTGTGACAGTGAAGTTGGGAGTTCACGGTTCATTCACACTTGGGACACGTGTCGTCACTTGGGAGAATGCGTGAGTATGTCCTCCGTGGACGTACGGAAATTCGGCAGGACCACTGGACTTCGTGAAGTCAATTCTACGGTGCCAAATCCTCTAATCGGACCGCTGACAGCTGCCGCCAACAAATAGCGACGAGGCGTGACTAGATCATTATCACTTTACGTTGTCTGAACTTCGGTGTAAATATGTGTGATAGAATGTTAGATGTACGGCTGGAATGCCTCCGTACAGCTTAGTGTAGTTTCGGTGTATAAAAGTAGGACTTAGTGAATTTGATTTTTAGGAACAAATGATATGAAAACTGTACACTCAGTTTTATGTAATTTCATTTCTACATATCTCACAGATTTGTGAGCGGAATTGATTTGAAATTTTGTGTGTGTGTTCCTTTGTATGTTATCTACATTGTGGCAAATATTCAGGACGTTTGGAAAGTTTTTCTGAAAGTTATAGTCTGTCAAAGTTGCTGTTCAGCCATCGGTATTTGTGGAAGCTTCCTCTCTTGATTTGTTCTACGATGACTACTGCTGCATCTTCTTCATCTTCAGTACCAACACTTGTCTCAGAATAACAGGTCACGGGCCCGCCTTCACGAATTCCGGTCTTTGATGGACGTGAATATCTGTATTGGGCAGATTTGGTTAAGTCTTACTTCAAGCAAGTGAAACTTATTGATGTGTTAAATGGATCATTGGCAGAATCTCATGCCAGTTTTGATCAGAAAAATGACCAGGCTTTGCATTTAGTAAAGCTTATGATATCAAAAGAATTGCATATGACATATATTAATGTTGCAAAGGCATCAGATTTGTGGGATGCATTGAAATCTTCTTATGTTAAAGCTAGTGACCAGCATGAGATTATAACTGCTGGTCAAATCTATGAGTATAAGTACACAGGTGGTAGCATGGTGGAATACACTAATCGGTTTCGAATGTTACTGTCAGAAAATGCATGTTCTGGGGGGACTTTCTCCCCTTATCATCAGGCCATGATTCTTCTAAATGGGCTCTCTAATGAATATAAAAGAGCCTCAGATAAAATGAAAATATTGTCTAAACCTCTTTGGAATTTGCAAACAGCTATAGAGTTTATCTTGGCAGAAGAGGCTACTCAGACAGTTTTAGGATTTGGAAAACCAGCTGTAGCATTTACGGCTCAGTTTCAGAGGGAAAATAGATATCAAGGGAATCAGTTTAATCCTCAGTTTGAGAAATGTGTTTATTGCTATACTGATGGTCACTCCTTCAGAGCTTGTCCTTTGTATATAAAAGCTCTTGAAACAGGTACCTTTCGGAAAGGATGGAGACACCGCGGACCTCCCATTTCCCAAAAACCTCCGAATAAAATTGTTGCATTTTCAGCGGAGGATACGGAATTGGAGAAGAAAAAGACCGAGGAAACGACACCTGATGTGATCAGTTTTCCAAAAACTGATGACAAAGAGTTCTTTGCTCTCGCCAAACTCGACATGATGGAAGGAGAAAAGGACCTCGGATGGATAATGGATTCCGGCAGCTCTTCACACATGTGTTGGAACAAGTCTTGGTTTAAGGAGATGTCTTCTATTCCTTTACGTCAGATCTTTTATGCTTGTGGCTATGCTGTTGAATCAAATGCCAAAGGAAACATAGATCTCGATTGTGTGATAGATGGAAAGGTTGTTAAGAGAACTTTGTATGATGTCTTGTATGTTCCAAAGTTCAAGAAAAATTTGTTTTCTACTTCTGTAGCTGAAAGCAAAGGCTTTGAGGTTCTCCAGAAAAATGGCAAGAAAATAGTGAGCAAGAATGGAAGAGTAGCTCTAGTAGGAACTAGAGGCCCAAACTTTTTGTACCGCATGGACCTGGCTAATAAATTGATTTTGCGTACTCCAGTGTCCTATGTGATAATGTTTTGTGGCATAAAAGGCTTGGTCATGTGCACCATGAGAGACTTACTAAGATGATAAACCATAATATGATAGAGGGAGTCAAGCTTGGTCAAAAAGAGTCCCATGTTTGTGATGGTTGTGCTCTCGGAAAGCTTCACAAGCTTCCTCTACCACAAGTTTCTGATCATCGAGCCACAAATCTCCTTGGTATTATTCACTCTGATGTCTTCGGCCCTTCCAAAGTTCCCTCTCTTGGTGGCAGCCGCTTCTTTGTCACCTTTACAGACGATTACTCCCGATATAGTCGCCTATACTTCATGAAGGAGAAGGGAGAAGTCTTCACTCACTTTAAGCACTACAAAATCTGGGCGGAGAAACTTCACGGCAAATCTATTCTTGCTTTGCGAACGGATAATGGTGGAGAGTATGTATCTCATGCATTTGCTAATTTTTTGAAAGAGAATGGCATCTCTCGTGAATTTACTGCTCCGTACACACCGGAACAAAATGGTGTTGCCGAGAGACTTAATCGGACTTTGACTGAATGTGCTCGATCTATGATGGCCGATAAAGGTGTGGATCCAAAGTTTTGGGGGGAAGCTTTTCATTGTGCTTCCTACATCAGAAATAGAGTGGAAACCCGGGCTGTTAGGGGTAAGACACCTTATGAAGTTTGGACAGGCAATAAGCCAAATGTTAGTCATTTTAGAGTTTTTGGTAGCAAATGTTTTATCTTAGATAATCTTCCTAATTGGAAGCTTAGTCCAAAATCTATACCTGGCGTCTTTTTAGGCTATGATGATGAATCTGCAGGTTATAGAGTGTATAATCCTCAAAGAGGATGTCTTCAAACAGACAGGAATATTCAGATTAAAGAAGAAAGTCAATCTGTTGACGTTTTTAGCATGGATGCAGCTGAAAGGAAAGAGAAAATACAAGAGTATATCATTCTTGAGCAGGTACCTTTTACTCCATCCTCTTCTACTTCTTCTACCTCTCTCCCAAATGCCTCTGGGCCGTCTAATACTCCTTCTTGAGCTGCTCCTTCTGTCGATGCTCCTCCGAATACACGCCTTGTGCGGCAATCTAAGGAACCAACCGTTCCCGCGTCAGATTTTCCGGGGGGAAGAAGGCAAAGTAGCCGCCTTCGAGGCGACCGAGTTGAGAGTGCTTTTTCTGCAAGCACAGGGGAGCCGCTTACTATTCATGAAGCTTTTTCCGTTCCTGAAAAGGATCATTAGATCTCGGCTGCAAATGAAGAGATAAAGTCAATTATGGAAGCCTAAACTTGGGAACTTGTGGAGCTCTCACCGAACAGGAAAGCTATCGGTTGTAAGTGGGTCTTCAAATTAGAATTGAATCTTGATAATACAATTAAAAGATATAAAGCTAGACTGGTTGCTAAGGGATTTAGCCAACAGGAGGGAATTGACTATGAAGAGACCTTCTCTCCTGTGGTTCGCTTTCCTACTGTTAGAGTTTTGCTATCTCTTGCTGCAATAGAGGATATGGATTTGCATCAGATGGATGTTAAGACAACTTTCTTGCATGGTGATTTGGAGGAAGTAATTTATATGAAGCAGCCAGAGATGTATGCAGAAAAAGGGAAAGAAAATCTGGTCTGTAAACTGTTGAAGTCCCTTTGTGGTCTGAAACAGGCTCCGAGGCAATGGAACCTGAAATTAGATGAGTTTTTAACCAATCTTGGCTTTACCTGGATCAGTTCAGATCACTCAGTCTATGCAATACAAGGTGATGATGGAGTGATTTATGTGGCAGTTTATGTAGATGATTTGCTACTGATTAGCAAATCCATCAATGAGATTAATAAAATAAAATCAGCTTTGAATTCCCGGTTTGAAATGAAAGACTTGGGTGAGGCTAAGTATATTCTAGGAATTCAAGTAGAAAGAGACAGGAAACAGAAAATTATTTATTTAACTCAAAAAGAAGCAATCAAGAACATGTTAGAAAAGTTTGGCATGTCGGACGCAAAGGGGAGTGCCACTCCTATGGAATTCAGGCAGAAATTGGAAGGCACGAAAACGGATGGTGGTGTTTTGGTTGATGGTTTCTTAGATTCAGGGGAGGCAGATTCTATGTCCTCCATTCCTTACAGGCAGATTGTCGGAAGCCTCATTTATTTCATGAATTGTACTCGTCCCGACATCGCAGCGGCGGTTGGAGCCTTAAGCCGAAGCCTTCAGAATCCAAGGAAATCTGACTATGAGGCAGCAAAGAGAGTTCTTCGTTATATTGCAGGAAATCAAAATCTTAGACTCTCTCTCGGTGGAGAGGAAGTCAAAATTCATACATGGAGCGATGCGAGCTACGGAGATATGCCGAGCCGACGCTCCACCACCAGATATATTTTGAAGATCGGAAGTGGAACTTGCTGCTGGAGCAGCAAACTTCAGAAGGTAACGGCTCAGTCTACCATGGAGGCTGAGTACATGGCTGCCAGCTCGGCAGTTAAAGAGTTACTTTGGGTAAAGTCTCTTCTCCAAGAGCTTCTCTTTATGCAATCTGGACCACAGATAGTGTGGTGTGATAATCAGGCAGCAATCGCTATTGCATCTAATCCAAGTCATCACTTTAAGAGTAAGCACATTGATATCAAGCTACACTTTGTAAGAGAAAAGGTGATGGGAAAAGTCTTGAAGTTGAGTTATTTACCGGATGAGCAAATGGTGGCTGATATGATGACGAAACCCTTACCTGCTCCCAAATTGAAGTTCTGTAGAGAGGCATGTGGACTGAGTGACTAGCAGAGTCTAAAGCTTTAGGGGAGTGTTGTTTTTAGAAAGCTTTAGTCCTCTTTATGCCTCAGCTGTGAGAGAGAGCTGTTCAGGACTTAAGCTATTTTTGGTTGAGTTCGGTTCAGTACTTACCAAAATTAGTGTGACAGTGAAGTTGGGAGTTCACGGTTCATTCACACTTGGGACACGTGTCGTCACTTAGGAGAATGCGTGAGTATGTCCTCCGTGGACGTACGGAAATTCGGCAGGACCACTGGACTTCGTGAAGTCAATTCTACGGTGCCAAATCCTCTAATCGGACCGCTGACAACCGCCGCCAACAAATAGTGACGAGGCGTGACTAGATCATTATCACTTTACGTTGTGTGAACTTCGGTGTAAATATTTGTGATAGAATGTTAGATGTTTGGCTGGAATGCCTCCGTACAGCTTAGTGTAGTTTCGGTGTATAAAAGTAGGACTTAGTGAATTTGATTTTTAGGAACAAATGATATGAAAACTGTACATTCAGTTTTATGTAATTTCATTTCTACATATCTCACAGATTTGTGAGCGGAATTGATTGAAATTTTGTGTGTGTGTTTCTTTGAATGTTATCTACATTGTGGCAAATTTTCAGGACGTTAGTCTGTCAAAGTTTCTGTTCAGCCATCGGTATTTGTGGAAGCTTCCTCTCTTGATTTGTTCTACGATGACTACTGCTGCATCTTCTTCATCTTCAGTACCAGCACTTGTCTCAGAACAACAGCAAACTTTGACGGTGGGAGCGTGACGGGATAATTTCTACGGATTCACAACCACCCTGGTGTTGAAATCTGAGGATTTTGTTGTATTTTCTAGGTCAGGATATAAAAATAAAAGGGACTTTATTTATTGTTAGGCTCCTCTCTCTCTCTCTCTCTCTAGTTGCCACACTTGATGCAGTCATTAAAGACTGGTCAGAGAGAGATGGAGCCATGGCTGCCTAAGCAGCCACATGGAAGAAGGTATACCATCCCTTAGCAAAAAAGTTGACGGACCAAGGATTTGATCCTGGTCCCTTTTAGTCCATCAAAGTAGCCTGTAACCTGTAGCGTTGTTCTGTAGTCTAGGACCGATGCTACGATATATAGGGTGTGATAAATATATAAACTAATACAGCTAAAATTAAGCCAAGTAATAGAATTATAGCACGATAACATAGAGATATTTAAAGTATTTATCTACACTCACAGTCGACTAATTTGAACGGCTTATGTTAAATGCTGGTTAACATCGAACGACTCGTATGTAAGCCGCCATTGATTACCATTGGGTATGTGTTGTATGTGGGGGAAGGTGCTTGCTGTTGGAGCAGCATGCAGTAAAAGGTGGTTGCTCAGTTCATTATGGAGGTTGAGTACATGGCCTCTTGTTTTTCTTTGAAAGAGTCAATGTGGGTGAAGTCTCTCTTGCAAGAACTTGGGTTTATGAAGGTTGGGACTCAAGAAGTGTTTTGTGATAATCAAGATGTCATTGCTATTGCAGCTAATCCAAAACATCATTTCAAAGCCAAACATATGGATATAAGACTGAGCTTTGTGAGAGAAAAGGTTGAAAACAAAATTTCAATTTTGGAGTATAAACGTGATGGGGAATGGTAGCAAATATGATGACAAAGCTAGTTCCATCTCCTAAACTAAAATTTTGTAGAGAACAGTGTGGATTAAAAGAAAAGAGTGGCTAGAAAATAAGGGGAGTGTTGAAACTTGAGGATTTTGTTGTATTTTTTAGGTTACGATATAAAAATAAAAAAGACTTAATTTATAGTTAGGCTCCGCTCTCTCTCTCTCTCTAGTTGCCACACTTGTTGTTGTCATTGAAGACTGGTCAGAGAGAGATGGAGCCATGGGTGTCTAAGCAGCCAGAAGGAAGAAGGTAGACCAACCCTTAGCAAAATGGCTGACGGACCAAGGATTTGATCTTGGTCCCTTTAGTTCATCAAAGTAGCCGGTAGCCGGTAGCGTTGTCCTGTAGTATAGGACCAGTGCTAGGATATATAGGGTGTGATAACTATATAAACTAATATAGCTAAAATTAAATTGAGTAAGAGAATTATAGCAGTGGTCTTAGTTGAAAGTGGGTTAGTCAAAAACTACCTAGAGGCTTCTTGAATTCTGTAGTCCAATGGGGGATACAGAATTAACCCTAGCGGAAGGCACATGGCCCTTGCGACGTGTACGCACATATGCGCGCGCTCCTCGTGGATTTTTTTGACTTTTTCCACGTGGCCTATTTTTACACGTTCTGTATTTGAGAACTGTCCTCCCTGTGCACGGTTTTAACAAATTGTAGGGTTGATGACGTGGCGTCTTGGATAAAAAGTGTAATAGAATCTGACGGTCCTAATTTACGCCTACAACCTTGGACATTTTTCTGTAATGTTGTTTTCCTTGAAAAAAAAAATTATGGATCAAGTTGTACGAAACGGTACGGCTGTCAATAAAAAAACCCCACTTTTTCGCTAATGGAAGTCCACCCTCAATCAACCCGGTCTGCAGAGTTGGCTGTACGATTACAGAAACGTCTGGTGGAACTTCACCCTAATACCGTTAAAGCTCCATGAAACAAACTGGAGCTCTTCGTTTCCGCGAAAGTTTAACCGCATAACAGGAAATCCGATTACTAATTCGACCAGCAAATGCGGTTATTCGCCACCGTTGTGACATGCGACAGTGGACCGCAGCCCTCTCCGTTGCAATTGCAGGAAATGCCGTTGCAGGATTCACACTAGAAACGGATGGTGAATGAGATGACGAAATGAATGCTCCCGTACCATTCATTTTGCAAAAAAACAAAAAACAGAGGCGCCAAACAGCTCGACCGCTCGGCTGTTAACCTTTTTGGAGCGTAGCGACAGACAAAATACACTTTTTGGAGCGTAGCGGCGGACAAAACATACGGTCAAGTGCGTCAAATTTTGACAACTGTGGTAAGTCATTTTCATTTCCGGAAACCCTTTTCGGAATGCAGATTTCCGATTTAGAAGAAAAATGAAGTCGTATCCCGAATGA
The DNA here is from genome assembly GCA_037447655.1 of Zygnema cylindricum. Taxonomy (NCBI): domain Eukaryota; kingdom Viridiplantae; phylum Streptophyta; class Zygnematophyceae; order Zygnematales; family Zygnemataceae; genus Zygnema; species Zygnema cylindricum. Next base: position 8,681 of record JBBHKE010001865.1, on the reverse strand, counting down.
ATGATCCGTACTATAACTATTTTTTTTTAAATGCTAACCCATTATCAAATAGCCAATCAAAATCATCTAAAATAAAACGTATAAAAATGTAAACTAAAAACTTCTTTGGAACTTTGACGAAACGTCCTCCCCCCTTCTTACCGATGGTTTGGTACGGACGGATTTGAGTCATCGTCGCATAATCGTACGGCAACATGAGTCACATCGCGACGTTTTTGTTGACGTGAGATGACGTTAAGGGCGATTCACGTCCAAACATAACAAAAGGACATTCATTTCCTCATCTCATTCATCATCCATTTCTAGTGTGAATCCTGCACGTGTCACCGTCGCTGCACTGCTCGGATGGCAACGGCTCCCTCGCTGCCACTCTTCTCACACGTGCCACTCTACAATACTGTACTGCACTGCACTGCTTTCGTTCGCTGGGGAATTCTTCTGCCTACGGTGAGGCTTCCAATAGGGCATAATACTAATTACTTCCTCTTGTAATAATACTAATTACTTCCTTCAAGCTGCTTTCCTTCAGTTACTTATTGAATTACTCCTCTGCCGGATCGTCTCCTTTATCTTCCTTCCCTATTTTCTGTCTTTACCTGAGTAATGAAAGGACATAAAAGTGAGTAAAAGTAAACTTATGTTTGAAATATTTTTTGAAGTTCATTCTGTTTTCAAATTCAACTCTTTTTTGAAGTAATTGCTAACATTTTTTTGAACTTAGTGTGTTATACATTTTGAGCTCAGCTGTCTACTTGGTACAGGAATATTTGCGTCACTATTTATTTTGATTTCTGACATCAATATGTAAAATAGTGTGAATGAATTCCTTCTGTTTTATGTCGACGATATCGGACATCCACACTATTTTCGTTAGGCACCATTTCGGAGTTTTAGTGGATTGGCTGCCTGCGAGTTGTGGACGACAGCTTGTTATATACACACCACAGCAAGATTAAATCTACCAGATGTTCATATTTTTTTGTCAATCAGCACATGAGGCAAATTTAGCAAAGTGCTGAAGTTTCCGGTTGTCGTCTGTTTCCTCTATCTCTCTCCCCTGTCTCTCACTCTCTCCCTGTCTCTCCCTCTCTCCCTCTCTCCATTCCCCTCCCTCTCCCTCTCCCTCTCCCTCTCCCTCTCCCTCTCCCTCTTTCCCACTCTCTCTCCCTCTCTCCCTTTCTCCCTCTCTCCCTCTCTCCCTTTCCCGACCTCGTGATGTTCGCTCGAGTTACTGTGCTTCATTTGCCACTCTATGCAGCAGTTCCGTTTTCCGTCGGACTGAACGGAGGGATGGCGTTGTGAATGGGGGCAGGCAGAGCGACTGACTGACCACATGAATGGAAGGTGAGTGTTGCCATCTGCGGAGGGGGAGGGATAGAGGGAGGGAGACGGAGGGAGGGAGACGGAGGGCAGGGAGGGAGAGGGAGGGCTGGGAGGAGGGAGAGAGGGACCAACAGACTGACTGGATGAATGGAATGTGGGTGAGTGCCATCCGCAATACCAGAGTCGGAAGGGAAGGAGGAGAGGAATTGAGAGGGAGGGAGAGGGAGGAGAGAGAGGAAGGGAGAGGGAGGGGTGGAGAGGGCGAGGTGGGGAGGGAGAGGGAGTGAGAGGTAGGAGAGAGAAGGCGAGGTGGTGGGGATGGAGATGGAGGGAGAGTGGTGGGTAGGGAGGGAGAGGGAAGGAAAAAGGGGGGAGGGAGATGGACAAATGGAAAGTGGATGAGTGCCATCCGCCATTCTTCATGTTGTAGTAATAATCTGCAAAAAACAATTGAAACTCTACATGTGGTTTCTCCCTACTATACTGGTAACTTTTGCTTATTAGTACGGGGTAATGATATATAACATTTCTAGTTTATTTCCGCATGTTTGAACTATGCTTCATGTCGAGCCTATTTTCACTTTCCTCATCTTTTGGTCCTTTTGTTCGGTCGGTATTATGGTTCCTATTTTGGTTCTCACATTTTAGTCCTCATAGTTTCGTCGTCCTATTCGGGTCAAATCTGTCCTCATATTTTGCAAATTTCTTTTTTGGTAATCAACTTGGTTTACAGTTATTAATATGGAGTTGGGGAAAATCTGGGAGAGGGAAAGTTGTTTTGCCTCCCTGTTAAGTTTATATTAAGTCCTCGAGAAAAAACAAGGGATGTGGTAAAATAAAAATAAAAACGTGAATATTTACCGTTATTGTTACCATTACTGTTACCGTTACCGTTACCGCTACCGTTACCGTTAAATATCACCATTAATATTTTGCTCTTGAGGGTATTATGGCAGATAGTGTGGAGCCAAATGGAGTTAGGAAGTTTTAAACATTTATCGTGGATTCAAAAATGGTGTTGCTTTATGAGGTTTGCGGTCTACACCTTTTCTTTTTGGTGTGTTGCAAGTAAGATTTTGGAAGTAAAACTTGAAAAGGCATAGTATGTAGTTTTTCTTTATTGATAATTGCGAATTCCGGCGCCCCTTAATTGCCGCAGTCCAGAAAAAATAGTCGAATTTTACAAAAAAAAAGTTTTAAATGTCATGGAAAATCACTTCAGTTTGTCAGAAAATGCCATCAAACAAAGTGAAGAAACGGAGTGGAGAATGAAAAAAGAATACAAAAAAGTAAGCAGGAAAGAAAGGGAAGCTAGAAATGACTTTTGGAAAATTATTCAAACTGTTGTTATCGCTCCAGCCAATCAGAAAATAGAAATAAACTAAAATACTTAATTAAATAGAAATAAAATAGCTAAATGAATTGGTGAAGTACTTAATATATAGAAATAAAATACATGATATGTAGAATAATATACTTAATTAAATAGAAATAAAATGCTTAAAAGGGTGTTGGAGTTCAGAGGAGGGACAAAATTGGGAGCTGTCGACCAAGAAGAGAGCTCGCAACTTTTGGGAAAAATGGAAAAAAACGAATCGATGAAAATGTTTGGGGTCAGCCTTGAGACAAAACCACGTTGGTTTCAGGTGAAAATGCGTTTGTTTAGAAGGTTTTTGGGTTTTTTGGGGGAAAATATGATGGATTTTTGGGTGATTTTGAAAGATTTTAGGAGCCCGAGATAAAACCATGTTGGGTTCAGGTGAAAATTTGACGGTTTGGAGGGTTTTGGGGGAGATTTTGAGGGAGTTTTGGGCCGTTTTTGTAGCATTTTAGGAAGGAGTATAGATGGATTTACAGGGGATTTTACTTTGTGGATTGTTTTAGTGATGCGTGTTTTTGTGTTTTTTACTGAACTGCAGACCATGGAGGCAGGCTGCTGGAGGACAGGCAGGTTCTTCTTCTTCTTGCTTCTTTGTTCTGTTTCCTCCTTCTTCTCTTCTTTCTTGTCCTGTTCCTTCTGCCTGCCTTCTGCCTCTCCCTCTCCCTCTCCCTCTTCCTTTCCATCTCCCTCTCCCTCTCTCTCCCCCTCTTTCTCTCTCACACACAGAAGACTTGACTACTCATCAACGTTTAATTTGGTATTGTGACCAGCTTCTATTTTGCTCTTTGGGAGTCTTCGTCGGCTTTCTTATCAATGGCGTTTGTGAGGTATACCCCTTTTTGTTGTCAAAATTATCGAGGTTCTAAGAAAACACTTGGAGTGATTAATTACTGGGTTTTTTTATGGTTTTTCACGGTTCCCTAATGTTCTTTGAGGTTTTTAGACCCTCTTCAGAATCTATAGCCAGTTTGTTTCTGATGGTGCCTTGTCCTTTTCGAGTTATCCCCCGTCTCCGTATCCCTCTCCTTCTCCCTCTTTCTCTCCCCATATTTCTGGATACAACACTAATTACTGTTCTTCCCAAGTTTCAAATGCAGGCATGATTACATAGGGTATATTTATGGGCCTATATGATCTCATTTTCACGTGGTCAAAATCCACAAAATACTGGAAAAATAGAGTGGAATGGTAACAATAGTATCTGTGAACCGGGCCAATGACAATGTTTTTTCTGGGGGGGGGTTGCTGTTGGTATTTGGGGCTATGGGTTTTAGGAATATGTGTTTAAACAACTGGCCTTCAGGTACGATAATTCACATTATGGAACTTGTTTGGGTATGTAAAAGCTTTTATATTACTTCTTTTGAGATTCCCTCTGTTCCTTTTTTTTTCGTCGGGTGACACGTGTGTTGTAAGACTAAAGAATTTCACTGCTGTCCAAAGTGTCGCAGACCTTTCTCTTTTGACCTTTTTCTTGTCCTTTTCCTCACCGATCCACAGAATTATTAGTGTGAAAATTGTACTGGATGGAATTTGGATGTCTGTATTCGCATATTTTTTAAACCTTGGAAAGTAATCTAATGTTGACGATGTTCAGTTTTCCTTTATGCTGTTATGTGTGTGATGTAATTAGTGGGCAGTAGAAGTAAATCTTATTGATTTCAGATGAAATTGTTTTAAATGAACTATGTTTTTCCTTACAATATCAGAGAGAAATATGCAAAATTCTACATGCAACTACAGTCTGGATTGCCTTTTTTGTGGTGCTCAATGCACACTGGTATCAAAAAGACTGAGGGGTGGCAACCACACTAGAGTCCGAAGAAAAATTGTTGTTTAACCACTCTGTTACTGGTATCTAGGACACTCTGCTTTTTTTGTTATTTTGTTATTTAATCCGCACTGTTACTGATCCCAAAAAACTGAAGGGGATGGCAATTACATTGCTTTCTAATCTACTTTTTGTTTGTTGAACCCACTCTGTTACTGGTAGCGTGGCTGTTACACTGCAGTCTGAATTGTTTTATTTGCTGTTCAATCCACACTATCAATGGTGGCAAAGACTGTCCCGGGTGGCAGCTATGCATTGTACTTCACTGCGGTCCAGAGCCTCGTGTATCTTCTTCTCGCCTATATGCATGGCTTCCGTCTCAGTAAACAGCGGCAGCCATGGTCCGCCTATATCTGGATCTCCATTGCTCTCGTGGGAACAACTTCCCTCACAAAGGCCTCCTTGATGTACATAAATTATCCTGCACAGATCATGTTCAAGTCATCAAAGGTATGTAAGGGCAGAATCAGGAAGGATACGCCCTCCACCAATTTAATGTGGATCGTGGATGAGATATCCGGGAAGGGTGGGAGGGAAAGTAGCAGTAGTCTAGCAGAGGAGGTAGCTGCGAAGCAACAGATGTGGGTATTATGCTGCTCATTGTACTAAGTCTGCATGGCGTATGCGATATAGCTGCAAAATAGTGTGGATATTGTAGTTAACCTGAGGACGCCGCATCCATACTAATTTCAGCGTTGATACTAATTCATGATTCGCACATGAAATAGTGTGTCGGCACTGTTTTTGTGTCCCCACTATTATCTGTATCTACATTGATATACTCTAACCTCAGTGTGGAGAATATTTTCCTTTCTACGATAGCTTAGATGACAGGTAACGATTAATATCGTTACAATTGGAAATGTTCATGGGTACAGCTGAATGCTGAGCACTCGCTGCGCATTGACTTGGCAGTCATTTATTGACTGGTATACTTTACCCTGAACTGTTAATTTTGTGTGTCACACCAACAATAGTGCGCAATTCAATTGCTTTTTATTGCTACGTCTTCTGCATGTTTTGCAATTCGTAACTAGTATGTCACCACTACGCCGCCCATTGCTATGAGTGTAAGGAATTATTAGTATTAAAGCAGAAGGGTATAAAAACTACAATTAAGGGCAGAACGACGTGGCCGATTTATGGCCACTCCCTTAAATATTTTTACTAACATCATATCATGATTTTTGGCCAGAAAAAGAGATGCGACCGAATTAGTGTTATCAACACTAATAGCAATAATCAATGCAGTTTGAAGGTTTTTTATTGCTTCGACTTTTACTGCTGTTGCCGGTAATGGCTGCCAGTGCTCCGACGATACTATTTTGTGCTTTAGTTCAAAAGAAAACACGCCCAAAATAGGGTTTGTTTATTAACTCTAATGCCGATGTTCACCGTAAAGCAGTGTCTATGTCATTGGAATGACTGTCACCGCTTTGACTTCTGCAGTTTTTGCTACCAAAGAATGAGTGTGCCACATTAATAACAGTGCGCAGCTTAATACTTCTGCAAGTTTCGTTTGTATTAACCGGGTGGCTGCACTAGTACGAAGACTTCATATTTCTTCGACTTTTGAATGTTTCAACCGTAGTATCTGGGAACGACAATTGTTTGAAGTCTTTAATATCCCTTTTACGCTCTGACTTTCGCAGGTACTGTTGGTACTAACTGGGTGTGCTATAACTACTTTGAGGACTTTACATTGCTTTGACTTCTAGAGGTGTTGCTGCTAATAACTGGGTGTTTCACAATAATTCGAAGCCCTTACGTTCCCTATATGTCGCTTTGACTTATGCAGGTGTTGCTGGTAATCACCAGGTGTGCTGCACCACACCGTAAATCGCTATTAGAATTATTAACACTAATTCGTTGCCGGTGCGAATGATTTTTCCCATAACACTAATTCTTCGAACAGTTGCAAATCGTCCCCGTATTTGTAACTATTTTAGAATCAATAAATACCGCAAACAATCCTTTCACTAATACTTTCTTTACTCCATTTAACCAACCACGGTGTTTTTTGAAGACATTTACTCCCTCGACTTTTACAGGTGTTGCCGGTAATGGCTGCTGGTGCTTTGATGCCCCTTTGTGGACAACCGGCGCGACATTATAGCATCAGAGATTACAGCTCGGCTGCCTTCCTGGCAGGAGGGCTGGCGGTTTTTTGTCTTGCGGACAGTGAGGCGGGGCCCACCTGGCAGCTTCCAGGCCTCATTATGGTTACGGCTTCTCTGGCATTCGACGCTCTTCTGGGCAACTTGCAAGAGGCGATGTTTGCAAAGGATCCTTTGCTCTCTCAGGTCAGGATTTTTGTCCCGGTTTTCTGTTTTTGTTTTTGTTAAGGTTTTGAATGTTTTTCCGAAGGTTTGATGTAGGTCTTTTGGAAGATTGGTTTGAGAATACCAGACGCGTTTTTGAAGGTTTTTATAAGTTTTTTGGGGGTTTATTTTGTTTTTTAAGAATTTTTAAACGGGGTTTGAAGATGTTTCTAAGGTTTGTGAAGGTATTTTGAATTTTTGGAGGTTGTCTTGAAGGTGTTCTGAAGGTTCTTTTATGGGGTTGTTAAGGTTGTGTTTTTAGGTTTTTTGGTTCATTATATTTGCTAAGGTTGTGGATCTTTGAAGGCTATTTGTAGGATTTTGTTAAGGTTTTTTGAGTTTTTCTTTTTAAGGTCATTCTGGGTTTTGCTAGAGTTTTTTCTTTTTTATTGAAGTCACTTGGGTTTCTTAGAATGTTTCTTAGACGAACAGAGGCTGTAAATGTTGTGGGAGATAGCATTTGAATAGTTTGTTCTGAAGTCCGGGGTTAAATTTGCTTGGTTTGATCTTCATGAGCTTTGGTTCAGTTTTGTTTCTGCCTGGTTTCTTACGGATCAATTCTGTTCCCGTTTGCAAAGCTCAGTTTGGTTCCGTTCCGTTCAATTCCGCCCCGTTATGTTCACTTCACGTCAGCCCATCGGGTCCCCACAAAATTATTTTTTTGGAATGTTTCCAAAAGCAGTTTACTTTAGGTACCAAATGTAATTTTTCCTTTGACCCAGGGGAAAAGATGGTCGTGACAGGTTCAGAAAATGTGGCAGGCATCTTTCAAAAAAGAAAGAAAAATATTAAACAAAGTGTCATTTTACGTTTCTTGGTACTGGTTCAGTGCAGAAGTTTGTGCCGTTCATATGTTATTGCGCCCCTTTTTTTTGTCCGTCGAAAGTCGAGGTCGCATGCTAAGAATTTCACTGACACAAATATGTTCAATAGAAATTTAGGTATAATAATATATAATAATATATGATAAAATAAAATATAATTAATATATAATAATAATAGAATATTATTGGTCAGCGGTAATAGTATGTTGTTCTGTGGCAGCTGGTGCAACACCTGCCATGGCTAAGTCAGTAGGAAAGCTACCAAAAAGTTCTGACAGTAGAGCAAGGTTGAACTTCCTTGACAAGCAACACAACAAAATACACCAATGTGTAGTACTAACTAGACTTAGCAGACTGACAATGTTTCATCATCAAACTTAAAACAGTCTCATACTTGTGACCAGCCAAAGTGGTCCATAAATTGCACCTAATGTGCTTCTTACTAAAGTGAACTTCTTCATACAAGTTGTCCTAATTTTCACTAAGTCCTAATTTCTACAAATAGACTACCAAACTGATTTCTACCCAATCAGATCACTGTGGAGTACAGAACCGTACCATACGATCCTTTGGTCAAGTATCATAAAGTTCCGGTACGGTACTTGACTACATGTCCTTTTCGTTTCTAAAAATAGCTGTTATTCTCGTTTTAGTGAATGGAGTCCAAATGGGGTCTGGGAGGCTGATTGGCGTCCAGCAAGAAGTACTGTTCTGCACGACTCTCGTGGGACTTCCCTTCTTGATTCCACCGCTTTTGTTCACAGGGGAGCTGTGGACAGCTTGGGAGAGTAGCTTGAAGGTAAGACTGGGTTTATTATTATCATACCGGATAATCTTGTGAGGACAAACACAAATACTATTTATCAACCCTAAATAACATATCTTATATATATATATATATATATAAATATATATATATATATATATATATATATATATATATATTTTATTTTGTATGATCTTTAAGTTTTTTTCTCTATTTGTTTGTATCTATTTTTTTT